>PVKA01000232.1:0-27175 GCA_004027165.1 Ctenomys sociabilis
GAACCAGGGATTGAACTCAGGCCCTTGTGCTTGCTAGGGAAGCTCTTATCCCACTGAGCCATCTCCCCAGCCCCCTCTAGAGCTTACAGAGGACATTCTGCTGCCCTAATATCAAGCAACAGCCACTTAGGTAAAATGATCAGTACAACATGGTACTGCTTCATATCTGCATCTCTTTCTCTGCCTCTTCCCTCCTTTTTGTTGCTCTTGCTTCCTGGTGTTGTATTTCTCAATGAAGTGTTAGATTTTGCCTCAAGATTTTATATATATATATATATATATATATATATATATATATATATATATATATATATATATATATCCTAGAGAACCCATGTAAGCCAAATCAGACAGAAGTCTGTCTGCAGAAAGGTTTATTTTCCATGTTATAGATACAGTTTATTTATGCAATAAATAAATTTTAGGAGAATAATAAATCTTTCTCTCATTTTCAGTTCAATTACTTTGTTTGCCTCTTCATGAAGCAGGCTGGCCATCTGGCCAGCTGCTCTGTAGGAAGATTAGAGGCCTGAGACTTACTAAGTCAGTCTAACTCTAAAGCTTCAGGCTTCGAGAAGTCCTTGTGGCTTTAGAAAAAATACCCAGAAAACTTAAAGTTTAGGGCTCCAAATAACCTCCCCTTAGGCCTTGTGCCTTTGGAGTAATTTTTGTACTGCATTTGATCTTTTCTCTTTTGAAAGTATTTGATCTTTTTTTCTTCTGAACTCAAGAAGTAAACACTGACCCACAGCAGCTATGCATCAACTTCCAGCAGACTGAAGTGTTCATGGTAGGAGACTATTAAAGCTGAAGTCCTGTGGAAACATGCTGTACCTCAGTGAATACAGTGAACATTTATAATGGATTCCATGACTTTTCTAACTGAATGGAAACAGAAGCTATTTTTTTTTTTTAATAAAGCTAAAGTGAAACAAAGTATAAACAACCAACTCTTACCAAGTCCCAGTTCCCAGTGGCCCAGTGACAGCAACTGTGCCGGTTACAGGGCATAGTGGATGGGGGCCTCTTCGTCCAGTCACACTGACCTCCTGGACAAGACACCCCTCTCTCTTGAATTCCGCCTCCACAGGACCTGGAACACTGATACACAATAAGGCTAAATTGAGTGAAATCAGGTGGTGACACGTTCAAGGATAAGAGCATGACCTTTTACTATTGTTTTGGTCATGTGTTACTGGAAGTTGGTGCAACCTGGCAGGTTCCCTACAACGACCACTCTAGCTCAAAGCAATAATGGTGAGACCAAAATTAAAGGCGGGGCAGGAACTGATGGAGGAAATTTTGAGGCTAAGAAGAGAAGAAAAGCGAGAATATGCCAAATGTCCAAAGAAAAGAATTTTGGTGGGAAATGTAAATGAATGGTCTTTCCAGAATGAACAGTGTGTTAACTACATTTTGCCTTTAAGAACCAATTTCTAGAAACCAAAATGTAGAATTTAGATGCTTTTATTATGATTATCTCTGATAGCCTCAAAAGGAAACACATCTGCAAAACAAGTTTGTTTGGTTCTTATTAAAATGCAATTCAGTTTTTCTCTACCACTATATAAAAAGTTTTGGAATTAAATGTGTCCATATAAAGGATAATGAAATTTATGGATTTGCTCAAGATTCTGACTCATGGACCATAACACTCACAAAACAGACTTGAGATGGTAAATTGTATATATCAGGTCTATACCTCTAAAATATGCCAGAGATTTCTACACTAGAATAGTTTTATAAAATATGGTTTCATTGTTCCTAATTTCTAGGAGTAAATTAGGTAATTTGCTAAGATTCTTTGAAAATAACTTAATATTATCACAGTTAACTTTATCAGCTTAAATAAGAAATGCCCAATAAATTGTATCAGCACAGCTGTGGATGTGGTTGAGGGACTTGTTGAAGACAGAAGGCCGGCAGGGGGCAGGTAGCACTAGCTGAAAGGTTTGTAGCCCAAATAGAATAAAAGGGAAACAAAGAAGGAAGGCCTGCTGCTGTTGCTGTGGAGGAGCCCCTGTCCTCATCTTCACCTTGGACCTTGCCCCTTTGGCTTCCCCCACACACTCTTCAGCCTTTAGCACAGACCTGATATGGACGCACATGGGATGCTACAGTGAACTCCTGGACTTCAGCTTTGGATTGGATCCTTCAGATTTCCAGCCTGCAGACACCTGTCTCAGCAGGGAGCCACTGTAAGCTTCTCTTGGCATCTTATCTAACATTAGATCTGTTTTTCTAGTGAGCACTGACTGATACAGATCCTCTGAAGGCACTGTGCAAAAACTCATGTTTATGCTGTTGTTACAACAATGACCAAAAAATTAAGATTGTCTCACCAGCAGCATATCAGGCATTATATACATGTTAATATTATAAAAAATGGAAAAGAACATACAATTTAACATACAACAGACCTTCCTTTTTCCAGGTCTGAGTATCAACTTGGATTTCCCCTCATGTATTCAATATATTTTAGCCTATTTAAGGAATGTAGGAAAATCCCATGTCTGAGGTCCTTCTGCATTTGCTTATGTACATACAGTCTCAGGAACCCTTGGCTGAGAAACCTACAGGAAAAAGGAGTAAAGACAGTACAAGACATCAGTGATCAAAGTGGGGTCCTCAGACCAGCAAGGTCAGCTTCTTCTGGGTAATAATCAGAAAGGCAAAATTTTAATCCCCACCTAAGCCCCCAGAATGGACCCTTAGTAGAGGAGCGCATCCCTTGGGAGTCGTCAAGTCTCCAGTTACACTTGTGAAGCATGCTAACATCTCACCACTCCTGGTAGACATTAGGAGATGTATTGTTTAAAAGATAGCCCTGTGGCCCAAATGTCCCTTTCCTGTGGTTAGTCTGCACTAGCTGATCAAATGAGTGTAGAGTATTTCCAGGGTTGCAGTTCATTCTATAATGTGCACAGGAGAGCAGCTCATGTTGGGTCAGGGCTGAGTACCTTAAGATGCCAAGTTTCTCAACAGCTCTATGTACCTAACTGACTTTTACATTTTCTGTCTTCTCTGTTCCTTCAGAAAAAAGTTCTCCAACTTCGTGGTTTTCTCAGAACAGAGACATTTAGAAAGGAGCGTGGTAGAGGCCTTCAGGGAACAGACTCATATTGCAGCTGCAAGAGCTACTGGGAAAGTATAAACAACAGATTCTTTTTTTTTTGACCAGAAATATCTGCTCTCTGATAACCTGCAAATGCTATTTTTTTTTCTGGCAAGGCATTCTAGCTTCCTCTGTAAATTCTTGGCTTAAAGAAGTCTAGGCAAGGCTCAGCATGTACGGAAAGCTTGGAGGCTTAGTTTCAGAGCAAGGCAGTGGCAATCACTTCATGCATTTCCAAGTTGGGCAAGGGAAGCAGGAGGAAGAGGGAGCAGTGGTGGCTGGAAATACTGGATAGTGGCCCAGATCCTCTGGTACCAGTGTGGTGCTTTCCTCTATAAAAGTCCCTGAAAGAGACAGCTTCTGGGGGAACTATCCACTCCTGTCCCTCTCTCAGACAGGAGCTTTCTCTCCCTCAATAAAACTCTTCTGCTCATAACCTCCGTTTGTTCCTAAAATTAATTCTTCAGTTTTAGAGAACACAAACTCATACAGGTCAGGTCCAGAGATCGTTTTTCCCCTATGTCATTTGGAGGTACAGCTTATCGTTCGGAGGTCACCCACCTGAGATCAGTTTTTCTCCCTGTATCATTTTGGAGGTTCCACCGAGATCATTGGACAGAAGTGTGAGTTTGCTTTTCTTTCATAAATTCTGAACTGGGACTTGCTTAGGTAACAAACCTCTGCTTCAAATGTTTATGTGTCTTTTCTCATTGCTATGGTTCTTCATGCTTTGCCTCATACAGTTTTGTTTCACAGTACTGTTAAAATGGCTCACAATTGTTTTTGCTTTGTCTTTTATATAGTTTTGTGAAACTGTTGGTCAAATGTTGGTAAATCTTAAGTTAAAACATGGAAATGTTATAAGGTTATGATACTTCTTTAATGGGACATTTTATGGCTGTTGTGTACTTGTATATGTTGCATTTGAACTAGATCTTAAATGTACTGTATTCCTTGCTTGAATTTAGACAATAGTGCTAGAGGGAGTGACGTTAGCAAGACTCCTAATAGATTTCAGGTAAACTTATGTAAAATGGGACTCTTAGCCAGCTCAGACTTAGAAATCTACATGCCTGTATATGAAACACAGGACTCCTTTCGCCAGTTAAATGACATTAGGTTAGGTCGGCAATCATTCTTAAAGACTCGGAGGACAGGTTTCACTGGGATAGACTGGTTCTGATCCCCCTCTACATGCTAGAGGGAATGTCAGGCCTGATCTGTTTCAGTTTCCTTCCTTTGACTTTGCTCCTAATTTTTCCACCTCTTTGTACTTTCTGTTTTAGAGGCATGTAAAGTTAGGAAAACTCTGACTGTTCCAACTAAGCAAAGCCCTTAGTAAATGAGTGTTTATTAATGCCGAAGACAGGGAAGTCATTTAAGAAAAAAGACACATACCCCATCTCTGGGTCAGATGAGACAAAGAGGACTATGCCTATCTAGGAGGACACATATGAAAGCCATGTCCCGGCTTAGTGTTCTGGGCAGGTCTCCTTTGGAAGGCTAAACCTGAGACACAGTGGAGAGAACTGACTTCTGGGTGATACTGGAAGGAGCTATCTCCAGAAGCAGCACACTTATGGGACCAAAACTTGTTTAGTATGAGGGAGGATTCAACCTTTTCTCCTAGGTCTAATTACTTAGGTGTAAAAAGATAAGTTATGGGCTTTAAAGCCTTTATTGTAAAGTGCTAGGTAATCTTGTTCAGGCTTTTAACTATCCCTTTTCGAACTTGGACAAACAGTGATTACTCTGCCAGCTAGTAAATGCTCTTAGAGCAGCTGCCACTCTTTGAAGCAGAGAACAAGTTTCCCCAACTGTTCTTTGGTGAATCCCCATTGAAGCCCATGGCTGATGGAATGCTGACCAGAGAAACTTCTGGATTCCTTTCTGGAGACATCTGGTTGTGTGAGCCAAAAGAAATCAAGAATACCTGAGGGGTTATGGCCATACCCAAAGGTTCCTTGGTGGAAACTGGCTTCTGACCACTGAAAGATCTCCATTTACCTATTGTACTTTTTCTCTCCACTAGTAAACTAGAAATTTTACCTGAAATTTTTGGTAGAACAGCTTAATGAGTTGCTTTCATAAATCACGTTGAGGCAGCTTGCGATAGTTTACATTCCACAGTGACTATTAGGGGAAAGTGCTTTGTATCTGTGCCTTATGTGTTAACTAAGAATAAGGTTTTTTGTTGGCTTATGTAAAGTGCTTTTACCAACATGTAAAATGTTGGTAGATGATAAACTTTAAGTTTCACCTGTGAGCTTCAAGGTTAAATCTTGTCTGGAAATGAGTGTCTGGAGACTTGGTTCAATGCGCGGGGCCAAATCCCTCCAGTCAATAGTTCTATTAGAAGAGGTCTTTGTAACTTGAAGTGCTCACTTTCCATTGACTTTTTATGTCATAGTTATGCTTCTCTCTGCAGACGTTCTGGTTATCGGGATTAATTGTAACTTATATTCACAAATGGTCAGTAAGTGTAAGTGAAGGGTTTGTGAGATGGTCAGGAAATAAGAATGCACATCAGTTCAAGGGTGGATAGGCTGGTGGGACCTTGTCTCCCTTCTCTCCAACAGGAGCAGCTACCTGCTCTGGAGAGGGCTACTCAAGGGATGCTGTGGGGGAGGGAATCAATTAGAAATAAGGAAGAGGAATGCCCTAAAGTTTCTTATTGTATTCCAGATATGGGGATCTCATGGTTAAAGCCTCTTACTCCTTTAGAGTATGCTTCATTAGGCACAGAAAAGACATTTGATTCTTACTGCTGAAGAGCCGTTTTAATCCAAATGGAATGCAGAGGAAAGTATAAATTATGATGCTGTTTTGTAACTAGAAAGTGACATAAAAAGGAAAATGGTAAAAATGTCTTCAGATTTCATTTGTATTAAAAAGGATATTGTTATTCAATAAAGTTTTGGAAGTGTAGATGTGAGCAACAGGAGAACCAGGCAGTTTGGGTGCCTGAGGCAACACTATCTTGGAGCCTGAGGACAAGAAAGCAGTAAGTACAGCCTTGCCCACCATTACTGAAAGTAAGGTTTCCTATTTGCCTTTCTAGTCTAGAGGGTATGGACTTCTAAAACAGCTGTAATCCAGGTCTCTACACGGCTACACCTATTCTTAGCTGAATCTGTGTAAGCTTTTCAAGGACAATACCCTTTAAAGAAAACACAATTTGTTCATGTGCCTTAGATGACCCTGATAAGTACATTGATGTCTTTAGAGGATTTATTCAGACTTATGGAATAGATTAGAGAGATATAATGTTAATCTTGAACCAAGCTTTGACTTTTATGGAAAATCAGGCACCATTACAAGCTGCAATTGCATTTGCAAATAAATAGTATAGAGTTAATCTTAAAGAGCCAAGAGATAAACAACCAGTGGAATCCCACTGGAGCCTGAGGAGTCAGAGCCCTGCTGACCTAATAGCCAGGAGACTGGAAAAGACATTTTCTTTCAAGTGTGTATTCTTGAGGGTCTAGGAACTTAACCAAGCTTTCTAGTTATTTGAAATTTTAGCTATTTACTAGGAGAAAGATGCATACCTCTCTGACTTCTTATAATGTTTAGTAGATACACTAGTAAAGCATACTTCATGACATGTTAATTAAATATAGAGGAGCACGTTACTCTTACAGATAAGTTCAAGAGCTACAAAAGGTAGCTTTTGCTCCAGACAACTCATTTGATACTTTGGTAACAACTGTTTAAGTGTTCTGTAATTGGAACTGGGAGAAAACCAGGAAGAGAAAACAAAGGGACAAAAATGGCTGCTTTTGTAGTGGCCTCAAAACAGACCCTAAGTCTGATTCTCTGGGCTCCAAGAAGAGCTCAACGATGATGAGATTCATCTGCTACTGCTGTCAGAAGCCAGGCCACTGTAACAGGGGAAGCCTTAAGAGGCCCACAAGACCTGACTGCCAAGGCAGCCACTAGAAGTGAGACTGCACTCTGAGGTGAAGGCCCCAGAGCTCAGACTCAGCTTCACAGATGGTCCATTAGGGCTGAAGTACCCAGAGCCTGCCTCTCCCTCTGCCAGACTGTTATCTCTACCTGCCATCTCTAAGGAGGAGCCTTGAGTAACCATGACTAGAGAAAAATCCAGCCTATTGCTGGACATTGATTGGCACAGGTCTCTATGCCCTTCTCCAGCCCTGAATTTCCTTCCACATGGAAATATGCTGATGTTCTACAAATATAATATATTTTTCAGGTACAAGACATAAAAGGTATTTCATTGTTTTAACCTGACTGAATGCTGGTTATTTCATGGTAAGAGTATGCTAATCTGGTTGACTTCTTTTCTTTTCTTTTTTCTTTTTTTGTCTTTTTGAGACAGGGTCTTACTATGCAGTTCAGGCTGTCCTTAAACTCACTTTGTAGTTTAGGCTGGCCTCGAACTCACAACAATCCTCCTGCCTCAGCCTCCCAAGTACTGGGATTACAGGCATGCGCCACCACGCCCGGCTTAATCTGGTTGATTTCTGATGTAACTCAAAATATTTCATTCTCATAGTTAATACATGTGTGACCTCTCTTAACTAAAGCCAGAGAGACTTATTGCAAACTGTCAGACTCCATAAATATAGAGGTCTAAGAGCTAGTAAGTTACAATTGCTAGATCTCAAAAAGTTTATAAATGTACCTGTTAGCTGAAATGTTCATGCTTTGATTATATGTGTTCTAATTTATCAGAAAATTTGTTCTTTCCTAGAAGATACCAAAACTCAAGTAATCGTGCAGGTAAAATCTATAACAAATATGGTAGATTAAGATTCCTTTAACTGTGATCCACCAGATTTTGTCTATAGACACACATATTAAGGTCTTAAAACTAAAAGTTATATCTTATTCAGTGGATTCCAATGTGTGACACAAGCTGCAGGAGTAAGTAAAATAAATTTATCTCAGTTGAGGTGTTTCATAGTAGAAAGGATACAGAATGGAATTATAGATGGAAAATAAGAATGGAGATACTAGCAGCCTACCAGAAGGAAGGCCAGTCCGGAAATGGAAAAAGTTATGCTTTCCTAGATCTGGACAGAGAGAAGGGACATTTCGAGGAAAAATGTCCAAAGCTGCTAGAGAAAGGAAAAAAGTATTTATGATGGAGTCAGAGGTAATTTCAGACTCAGATAGTTATGTGTCTTCCCTCTCAGACTGAGGAAACCCATGTTAACTGCCAATATAAGGAGAAAGCCTGTGAAAATAATAGGAAAGGCCAGTTTGTTTGAAACAATACACAATGGTCATGGAAGATAAAGGGATTAAACCTTGTATTTAAGAGATACCTGCTAATGGACTTACAAAAGGTTCTAACTTGTCTTTTTCATAATTATCCTGTTGTGATTACTTGACCCAGGCATGTTTGTTTCTTTGCCTTTGTCTTTTCCAGATTCAAAGCTGTAATGAAAATGCCTGTTCACTACTGAGGGCCTTTAGATAGAACCTTTGAAGAATATATCTGACTGCTGATCAACAACTACGACCCCTTTCAGCATGAAGAAGCCAGAGCGGTCATCATCCAAATCCCTCACGGCATTCAGGTTACTTCTTCAGAGGGTGGAATGCTGTTAACTCAGGCAGCTGAGTTAGATAGAAGGATTCTAGGCAGTCAGACAGGGACAGGCCCTCAAGGAGACAAGATGGCATACAGGCAAGGTGACTTTGCAACTTGGAAGAGACAGACACTCCCTATGGGCTACACCTCAAGAACAAGAAAAAAAGAGGAAACATAACTACATACTTCCCTAGGGATGGACATCAAGGATTGATATTCTAAATAGGTATCAATCACCTTGAAAGAGCCCTATTGAGTCACTAGCCCAACCCCAACAGGAAGAGACCCTGTCCCATATTCATGCCTGCTTGCTACGTGACTCACTTCCTCATTTGGTACTGGATTTGATCAATTTTACCTGAGCAGTGGTGCTTGTAATCTCATTGGTTAACCATGGTTTTGTCCCACTTCTTGTCCACCTAAGTGAGATCCCATGTCTTTACCACCTTAGACCCACCTCACCACATGGTTTTCCTCTATAAAAGTCCCTGGAAGAGACAGCTTCTGGGGGAACTATCCACTTGGCCCCCCTCCTATCACTCTCTCGGGAGCTTTCTTTTCCTCAATAAATCTATTTATTGAGACTCATAACCTCTGTTTGTTCCTAAAATTCATTCTTCAGTTTTAGAGAACACAAACTCATACAGGTCAGGTCCAGAGATTGTTTTTCCCTATGTCATTTGGAGGTTCAGCTTATCGTTTGGAGGTCACCCATGTAAGATCAGTTTTTCTCCCTGTATCAGTATGAACTAAAAAAGGGTCTCTCTTGATGTGAATGTGGACTTTCAGTTGTTGGACGGAGCCCCCTTGGGTGACTCCTGATCCCACAACTTCAGAAACGTCCTAATGAATACCTCTAAACCTAGCACACAGATAACTAGGAGTCAAACTCATTCTTGAGTTTTTTCATCTGATGGCTCCTTCTCTGAGGAAGTGTATTTTCTTTAATAAATCTTTTGCTTCCTGTGTGTCTTGCTCAGTTCTTTGTTTGGGCAACAGAAGTCCTTGATATCGGTGACACTGAGCCTACCCATCTGGTAAGATTCTTCCCTGACTTCTGGACTCTGTGGTAACACATGGTGGTGTGTTGTGTGACAGTATCATATCTCTTTCTTGGTGTCATACCTGGCTCCAGGGCTCCACCTTCCACTCTTCACAGGGCTCAGGGTTGCAGCTCATGCTCAGAGGAGGTGGAAGGCCAGCCAGGAACTGGCAATGAAATGGTCTCAGGCTTCGGCGATGGTCCCAGCTGTCCACGCACTGAATTTCTCGGACTTTAAAGCCTCCACTGCAGTTTCTGGAACACTGCATGAAGAGAAAAAGAACAGATGATACCCAAGTCCTTGGCTTCAGGCCTTCAATCCCTCACCTGCAGGTTCCAGGCTTGCAGTCTTGAAGAGGGATTGAAGCCAGTTCAAGTGAGTCCTGTTTCCTCCACCTCTGTATGAGACAGTGTTACACAGCAGCTCTCCCAGTTAAGGCTCTTGGCATCAGCTCACATACAGAGGAGTTTAGAGAACTGAAACATGTGGGTAGGAGTTATGGTTGTGTTGCTTCCTAGTCATGAATCCTTTGGTAAGTCAGAGAACAACTGTTCGCCTTGAAAGAGCAGCCTCCCTAGCAAGCTGACCCATTTTACCCTCAGAATCTTGCTAAAATCAGCTTTTGTCTGTGCCTCCAAACACAGACTAGGACACCATATGTCTTTGGAAGGGCCTGTAATAGGGACCAACCTGAGTAACTGTTCAGTGGTTTGACTCACAGAGTGAGCAATCGCTATCCTTGTCCCTGCCATCATTGTGTTGTAGGCAGCTGAGTTAGATAGAAATATTCTAGGCAGTCAGACAGGGCTAGGCCCTCAAGGAGACAAGATGGAGGACAAGGTGACTTTGCAATTGGAAGAGACAGACACTCCCTATGGGCCACAACTCAAGATCAAGACAAAAATGAAGAAACAGAGCTACATACTTCCCTAGGGATGGGCATCAAGGATTGATATTCTAGATAGGTATCAATCACTTTGAAAGAGCCCTATTGAGTCACTAGGCCAACCCCAGCAGGAAGAGACCCTGTCCCATATTCATGCCTGCTTGCTATGTGACTCACTTCCCCATTTGGTACTGGAATTAATCAATTTTACTTGAGCAATGGTGTTTTGTCCCACCTCTTGTCCAACTAAGCAAGTTCCCATGCCTTTACCACCTTAGACTTGCCTCACCACATAGCTTTCCTCTATAAAAGTCCTTGGAAGAGACAGCTTCCTGGGGACCACCCACTTGGGACCCCCCTCCTGTCCCTCTCTCAGATAGGAGCTTTCTTTCCCTCAATAAATCTATTCTGCTCATAACCTCTGTTTGTTCCTAAAATTCATTCTTTGGTTTTAGAGAACAGGAACTCTTACAAGTCAGGTCCAGAGATTGTTTTTCCCTCTGTCATTTGGAGGTTCCTGTATCGTTTGGAGGTCACACATCCTAGATCAGTTTTTCTCCTTGTATCAATTGTTCCTCCTACAGCTGTCATCACCTGCTTGTGGAGAACAGTTAACCCTACTCTTCCCACACCTTCTGCCACACTCCCCACAACCTGCTCTGAGTTGGAATTTATACCACAGCATGCAGGCTTCCTTCAGACCAGGGCATTGATGGACCTAGGCTGTCAACATATGGGACAGGTTGCCTGTTTTTATAGACTTCTAGAGACATTCTAGCCTCTCCTGTTGGTGTGCACACTCGGGAGGTGGCCTGAGGTGGGTGTGATGGAGGCAGATACCTGCTGGGTTATCGATGTGCTCTGGTGCTCCTGATGTCCTCAGGGTTTCATCCCGCACTCTTGGCGGTGCCTATTCCTATTTTTTCTTTAGGCCTCAGCTTCAATGAGATACCTTTTAAAGTGAGAGCTCTTCCTTGCACACCTTATTTAAGCAAGCACTTCACTTTTATCTCATCATAGGGATTTGAAAGGTAGAGCAACTCATGTGTACCTGCTCTGCTCAGTGCTGGGCCACAAGTACCTAGTGCAGAGTCAGGCACAGGACACATATCCAACATGGACTTAATGGATTAAAAAATGGTTATAGCGCAACAGTCATAGTTATAGAGTTGTGGGTGAGGGAAGAAAACTCCTTAAGTGGAAGTAGATCCCCAAATACTGAACCCCCTTCCTCCACTGACTAGGAGATTATACCAAGTCACCTGATTTTAAATCTTGCTCTGTCACATGGGAAGACATGGCGCCCTGTGACAAATGGGTAGATGAATGCTGTAATCCCTCCATAAATCAAGTGTGGTTAACTTTTCAAATGTAATCAACACTTCCCAAATACTTCCCCTGACATTACCAGTTAAAATGTCATTTTCTGGCTATATGGCAAACACATATAAGAAGAATTAGCTGTCAAATTAAAATTATCTATAGAACAAAATTTAAAACATGTTACTATTAGCTGCACAGAGCAACCATTCAGTGAACAAAACAGATTTAAACATTAGCACATGGTTAAAACTAGAAGGTTCTTCATTAGGAAAAGGGAATTTTAGAAGCTATAGTGTAAAATGGGGTTTTAGTTTTCATTTGTTACTATAATCTGTTATCCCTAATTTTAATTTTCTAATTAGTATTCATGTCCACAACATTTTCACACCCACTGGGAAATTAAATTTGCTAATATGTTGAAATAAGTGACAAGGGAAGACACCAACTAAATTAAAATCTTTTTATTCCATTGTCAAGAGCACCTTGGATGCAATAAGTAAGAAGGAAGTGGCAGCGTATGACTCACTGTGCTCTTTCTCTGTGTGTGGGGTGGTTGGTGCTTGAGACAGGCTTTCTGCTGTGCAGACTGGCCTTAAATTCACAGCCATCCTCCTGTCTCAGCTTCCTAAGTGTTGGGATTACAGCCTTGCACTACCACGCCCAGTTTGAGTCACTTTGTTGTAGGCAGCTGAATTAAGATAGAAATATTATAGGTAGTCAGACAGGGCCAGGCCCTCAAGGAGACAATATGGAAGATAAGGTGACTTTGAGACTTGGAAGAGACAGACACTCCCATATGTGCCACACCTCAAGAGGAAAGAGGAAACATAGCTACATACTTCCCTAGGGATGGGCATCAGGGATTGATATTCTAAATAGCTGTCAGTCACCTTGAAAGATCCCAAATGAGTCACTAGCCCAGCCCACAACAGAAAGAGACCCTGTCCCATATTCATGCCCACTTGCCACATGACTCATTTCCCCATTTGGTACTGGATTTAATCAATTTTACCTGAGTAATGGTGCTTGTAATTTCATTGGTTGACCATAGTTTTGTCCCACTTCATGCCAACCTAAGGGAGTTCCCAAGTCTTCTCCACTACCTTAGACCTACCTCACCACATGGTTTTCCTCTATAAAAGTCCCTGGAAGAGATAGCTTCTGTGGACAACTTGTTTGGGGCACCCTTCTAGTACCTCTCTTGGACAGGAGCTTTCTTTCCCTAAATAAATATATTCTGCTCATAACCTCTGTTTGTTCCTAAAATTCATTCTTTGGTTTTAGAGAACATGAACTCATTCCGGGCACCTTTTAGGTTGTGAGATCAGTTTTTCTCCCTGTGTCATTCGGAAGTTCCCTGTATCAACTCCACTCTTAAATTGTTTTCTTTTTGCATGCTGAATGTCAATTGTGGCATTCATTTTCTTCCCAGCACAAAACGTCACTTGTATTCTTGAATGCTTTTAACCAAGATCCCATGGCCCAGACTCAGGACAGAAGAGAGTCTAATGGACTGGATGGATGGCTCACAGCATATAGAAGCCAAATGGACCTGGTGCTTTCTAGTTGTCATATCAGTTTAATTAACATGATTTGCAAACCAGACTGAGAAAGAACATGGAACACCCTCAGCTTACAGTTTGCAGAAGACACACATAAAATGTTCACTCAGGAAGTGCATGGACCTGGGATGGTGCATAGTTTTGGTGTCAGAATTCAACTTAGGGATTTGCAAGCACATCCCCATCACTTATTCCTTGATTATCCTCTCAAAACCTCACTTTTACTCCTACACAAATTCTATTGTTCTGAAATTGACATGTCATACAACTGAAGCACATATTTATTGTGTACTGTTTCCTTCTTTCTGAAAAGCTGTAATGAAAGGGATGACATATTCCCTGTTGGTGGCTTCTTAGCATTGAGACTGTGCAGTACAGAATTCAAAACCTGGTGGTAGTCAGGGGTGTGGATATTCCAGGCCTCGTTTCCTCAGTCGTAATGCTGAAGTCCTGTCCCAGAGAAATAATGAAATTGTCTATCTATAGCATGAGAGCAACGCTAAGCAAGTGGTGGCACATGGTGGGTGCTGGCTGCTGGTCAAATCCTCTAAAGTTCACAGACACTCAGCACCTGTCTGCTGAGTCCAACAGAGCAAACACGTTTTTCCTTCTAGTATGCTCCTAAGAGAACTTACTTCATTATTGCCTGTCTTCCTCCTACCCGAAGTTCAGAACTCTAGAGTTTAGTAAATGGCTAACAGCCAGATCTAACCTTCACGTGGAGCTCAAAGCTGTTGCATTCTAGTTGTCACATCAGTTTAATTAACATGATTTGCAAACCAGACTGAGACAGCATATGAAACACCCTCAGCTTACAGTTTGCAGAGGAAACACAAAATGTTCTTTGCACACTGGTATAGCTCACATCTGTAAGGTCCCCTGAGGGCACATGTGTCACACATGTGCTCACCAGACTGTGATTGAGATTGGTGTGGTGGCATGTGCCTATAATCCCAGCTCTTAGCAGGCGGTAAGCAGGAGGATCACAAGTCTGATCTAGTAGTGAGACCCTGAACACCCTGTAGACCCTTCCTTAAAATACAAAAAAAAAAAGAATTTTTAAGAGCCCATGATAACTCCAACTTTAACTTTGTTTCAGACAGGTTAACACAGTAAGAAACAACCATTCTGAAAGGCCGCTTCTCGATGTTGCAGAGCTAGGGATCTGGATGGGCTAATTCTAATTCTCTTGTCACATTTATGAGAAGATGTTCACAGTAATTGTATTGTAACTGTTGCCCCTTGCCCTCTGCCACTCTGTCTTGGAGCCAGCCAATTATGGACTGAAACCTCTACTGTTAGCTAAATGAACATTTTTCTCTTTAACTTTGGGTGTTGGATATTTTGTCCTCACTATGGGAGAAAAGCAACTAAGGTAGACAGTAGTTTTCTCAAAGGGCAGCTTTTCTTTCCAATCTAGGAGCCTTACTTTTTGGAAGTGTCCTTTGGAGATCTATGACCTCTATTCCCTTATGTGAAGACACGGCCACCCAGGAGAACCAGGGATATCTGGTGATACACCCCACAGTCTTGTTTGGAGCCTGAGCTTTCCACTAGACTATGGAACTAACATCTAGCATCAGCGGCCTCTCTAAATTTCCTGAGTAGCTTTTCCTTTTCTCTTTTCCTGCTTTGAGCTGGCTGGGATGGAAGGGACCTACTTGGAGTCCTAGATCTTCCATGGCACAGAAGCTGTAGGTCCAGCTATTACTCTTGCTCTTCTTACTTGCTAGGCTGGCCACAAACGTTGCCACTCCCTAGCATCTTGTAGCTGCAGAGAACCTCCCAAGGAGTAACTCTACCATTCCATGGAGAGAGGCAGATTGGGCCTTAACAGTGCCAAGGCTAATCTGCTCATCTGACATATTCATTTCTGTAGGGATTCTGCCGACAGCACAACAAAATGAACAATCACAGTCAGGTTAGCAAAAATGGTAAAATCATTCTTCAATAATGAAAAAATATTTTTAAAGCCCAAACTATTCTCCTTTTTATTTTTATTTTTTGTCTTTTTGAGACAGGGTCTCACTATGCAGTTCAGGCTGGCCTTAAGCTCACTTTGTAGCTCAGGCTGGTCTCGAACTCACAACAATCCTCCTGCCTCAGCCTCCCGAGTGCTGGGATTACAGGCCTGCACCATCACACCTGGCTATTCTCCTTTTTAAAAATCTTTTTAAATTTATTTCAGTATTTGGTTCAGGGTCTCACTACATAGCTCGTTCTAGTAGTGATCCTCCTGTTTTAGCTTCCCCAGCACTGGGCTCATGTGTGTGCACCACACCCCGACTCAGTGACAGGCTCCCTGTTTGTCAGGGAGGTGGGGGTGTCGAACCCGGGTCATTTTTCTTGCCAGGCAGACGGTTAGACTGCTGAGCTATCTCCCCTGTCCAAACTATTCTTTATACCTTGGCTTTCTTTTCAATTAGGTCTGGCAGGGCCAGTTAGAGCTGCCATACAGGAAAAAAAAGGTCTGGCAGATTAAACAGTCTATTTGTTTTGTGAAGAGCTGCTGAGTTGTAATTTAATTACATATGTGATGATATATAATTACTCATTATGATACTAAATTGAAGTAATTTCTAAATAACATGGCATGCTGGACAAAGCAATTTATCATGCAAATTTAACTTTTTATTCCATTTTATCTTGTAAGGGAAAGGACAAGCAATTAAAACTATGTGGGTTAATAAAAACTGCATGTTTCCAAGACTTTGCATATCTTGGCCCATGGGTAGCACCTATAATTTATTTATTCTTGTAAGGCGAGAAAGGAAGGTGGCAGGAAAGTGGAAAGAAGAAGGGAAGGGAAAGTGAGAGTGAGAATTCCTAAGATTCCTCCCAGCCCAGACCCTGCCCAGCAGATTACCTTGCTCCAGTTTCCCACTTGCCAGCCTGCGCACGGGCGGAGGTGGCATTTCTTTGCAGGGTCAGGCCTCTGGAAGGCGGCGCAGTCGGCGTCCACCTGCGTGCTGCATGTCACACTTCTCCAGTAGGCACCCAGCCCACACGTGGTGGAACACTGCAGGGACAAGAAGACAGAGGCGGAGGGCAGTTTTTCATCCCTGGGCCCCTGGAGGAGGGGCTGTCTGTTCCAGATGCTAAAACAGCCTGTGGAGCGTTTAGGTGAGTTTAGTACTGGGGCGACACCCTCACCAATGAATCTGAATCTCCGGATGTGGAGCTCAGGGACAAGTACAGAAATATTTTTCTCCAGCTGTCTTTAGGAAGCAGTAGAGTTGTGAATCCTGACTTATATGTAGGAGAATAACTCAGCACAACTGGAAATACGTTTGATTTTAAAATGTATCCTGGCGTGAAGGCCTAACGGGCTGCAGACACGCTGCTGTTTCCTACCAATATGCTCAGCATGGATGTCAGTTTCCAGCAGTCCTCTCTACTCCTATCCATCTAACAGTGCAATGGTGTCATCTCGCTAAATCCTTTCTGTGTGATGGAGACTGGTGTCACTGTAATGTAGATGAAGAAAATAACGCTTAGAGAGTTGGCTTGCTCAGGCAGTAAGATGGGGTTTCTGCCTCCGAAGTCCTATATGATGTGCCCTCCGCAGTGTTCCTCAATCTGTACTGTCTATGGGAAACATCCGGGTTTTATCAAATGCAGATTCTGATGTAGATCTGTAGTGCAGCTGATATTCTGCATTTCTAGTAAGATCCCAGGGATGTCGTTACCTTTGACCCTCAGACGTTTGGAATTAGAAAGATGTCACAAAAAGATGTTTTCAGCACTTGATCCATAGGTACTGCCTGGATAGGTCATGTTTTTCCATGATGGACAACTCCTTTCTTTCAGGGTGTTTCAATTTACTTACATGCTTAAATATCTGAGGTTTAGCTCAGGGTTACCTTGAAAAATTATGTAAAATTTCCCTCATAATTTCTTCCACTTTATCTGCCTTATTCTTGCATAGGGCTGATTTTTCTTACTTCCTCTCTTCTGCTTATTCTCAGAATAGTCTCTGAATACATGAAAGATAGCTCTGAGGTTACTTTTAAAAGAAGTTTAAGAAGTTCTACTTTGAATATTTCTTTTGATGAGTTATCTAAACCAATACAAGCCTTCTGTTTCTTTTGCTGCATCTTAATGCTACATATAATTTGATGTTTCATTTGATCCTAGTGATATATATATATATATATATATATATATATATATATATATATATATATATTCTGCAAAGCATCATTATAGAATCCTTAGATACAGAAAGTGTGGAATCATAGAAAGGAAAAAGTACAAATAGCCTATGTCATCATCTTATCCAAAGCCTCATTTGCATAGAGGCAGTCTTGTCCCCTCCTTCACACTCTATTGAATTTGCTTTGCGTCCTCCCTCAGCTGCACCCTTCTCTGCACTGCTCTATGCATCCATGTGGTGGAGACGATAACTCCTTAGTGCGCTGACCACAGACTGCCCCGGCAGCCCTGCTCACTGAGCTCCTTTTTCATCTATGTGCTTTGTCCTCACAGCTTCTCTCCTCAACAGGTGAAGTCTATTTCCTCAGCTCTTGAGTTAGGGCTGTATTTTGTCTTGGCTGAGAGAATGAAGTTAATGATGTGCTAGTTCTCCAAAGGTGTTACTTTGTGTTCTAGCCTTTCAATCCCTGCCTTACCATCAGACTAACCCTGGGCTGCATGCTGCCAGAAGATGAGGATTGATGTGAAGCAGACCCAGGCAACCCAGCCCAGGCCATCTCAGAGCAGACAGCCTTCAGCTGACCCTGCAGCAGCTGCCTAGCAAGCTAGGCTGAGATCAGTAAAACCTTTCAGCTGAGGGTACAATTACAGTCCTGCAGTTGCTAACAGTGTAACTTTTAGTTTCCCAGCTCTTCAAAGCCTGTAAATCGATGGCAGCACTAGGGATAAAATAAATAGCTGTTTGTAAGGTACTCAGAAGATTGTCAGACACATGAAGTTCTTTCCCTAAAAGAAAGAACTTCCACTTCTCTGCCAGGGGATGAGGTGTGAGAAATGGCGAACACATCTAATCTCTAGTGAAAAAAATGCAGTGTGGAGAGCAAGAAAAGGAACAAAGCTTATCGGGGCCACTCCTTGGGTGAGACGCTGCAAGTTTCCTCGTGCTGGAGGGAAATGGGTTAACCCCGGGGGTTGTTGTAAGGACTCAGGGCGATGGCCTGTATGCCTGCTGCACACACAGTCGGTGCTCTTTCTATTGGACACCACACAATTGCAAGCCCAGGATCACAAGCCCCACTTGCCAGGGACAAACTGAGTTTAGGAGACATGCTGCAGGTGATATGGACAGAATATTGTTATTTGTGTATGACGATGTGGAGGGAAAAATATGACATTTGCCCAAATCCAGAAAAATTATTAAGCCCAAATTTTCAGGCCAGCAATGATCTTGTTAAATCTCAAGTCATGGCCATAGTTATTTAATACCTTATTTGTATTGCAAATAAATACATATTGCCTCTAAGACTCTGAGTCCAGTCCTACTCATGAGGAGAAATTTGTTTACTTCTTTTGATGGTTCTATTTAGGCAACAAACAACAGCCCAGAGAAAAAACTGAGAAGAGGAAGCTTGTGAACATAGTAACATAGTAGAAATGAGATTTTGTCACTTAGGTTTTTATTTATTAAAGGTTTCAAATTGGGAGTAGGAGAAGGGGTAAGAAAAGACCCTGGAGAGGTGGAGGAATATCTTTATTTAATTTTCCCTGTCACAGTTGGTGACTTCAGAGCAATGGATCGACCAGGTCAGGGAGCAGGTGCTAAGGGTTCAGAAAAGGAACTGATGCTTAGGTCACGTCAGCACCCTGTGAAGGTTGCTCTGAAAGGCTGTGGAAAACTAGGCTGTCACTTTCATTCTCCAGGACTGCACAGCCTGCATCTAACTGACTGACCCAAGGGATGTGACTGAACCATGATGCAGCAAATCAAGGAGAGTGAATGCCTCTCAAAATAAGAGCCCTAGACGTGGCCATTGCATGGCACCCAAGTGTTCTGTTTCATAAATACAGATCAGAGAAAAGACCTCTGGAGTACCTTCATGTGTCTGACAATCTTCTGAGTACCTTCAAACAGCTATTTATTTTATCTCATAATTTCACAAGTCAGGAGTTATCATCATCCTCATTTTACAGATGAAGAAACTGAGAAAGAATAAGGACATACAGTTAGCAAGTGAGCCAAGAGTCAAATCCAAAAAGTTTTAAGCTTTAGATTCTTTATCGTATTAACTTAGTTGTTACGTCAGAGATGGCATCTAGCATAATCTCCTATTCCCCTTAGAAGTAGGAGAGACTGAGGCAGACTTCAATTTAGTTTGACCCTTCCCTGAAGTATTTACATAGAAGACGTCTGGGCCAGGCCACCTTCCCTTTTAGCCTTGCACAAATTACCCCATCCCTCACTCCTTCCTCTGCCCTGCCAAAACTTCACAAACATGTAGGAAATAAGGAGGAGATATGACCAATTAAGCGAAATAAGAGCCAGACCATTTGCCCATGCTTAACTACAAATACCTCTGCCTGAGACCTCATACATATAGGATATAGGGGGCATGACTTTCCTGCCCAATTGCCATAGCAACAAAGAAACTCTATAGGAACTCTCAAGGAACTGGGCTTTTTCTGTTTTCTCAGTCTGGACAGGAAAGCATATTGGTTGCCAGCTCAATCAATAAAATCCCTGTAATTCCTTTAATTTTGTCTCCTATGAGCAATATATTCAATCCTGGCCACTGAAGTTACACCAAATATTTAACTCTTGAAACCACAATTAGTAAAAGAAGTATGTTATATTTAAGAGGAATCTTACACAGTCTTGTAATACAAGACATAAAGTGGAAGTATGCCTTTAGAAAGATTTCAGCCACAGCCTAATGAAGTGTGTACATGTCTCCTCGGCTTAAAGATCAATGAGCTTTATGGAAGAGGAAGTTCAAATTTGATCTTGAAGAAAAAGTAGGATTTGAAAGGGAAGAGGAGGGGAGGAGATGTTCAGCAGAGGAAGCAGCATGAGTAGCAGCACTGGGTAGGGAGAGGAGAGGTTTAAAGGAAATCGAGCAATTTAGATTTACTGAAGCATAAGATGGACACTCGGCTGGGGGCAGTAAGGCCTGAGCACTGAATGTAGGGCTGGGCAGGCAGTTGGGTGTTAAGACAGAGTGGATTTTATCTCATCTGGTATGTAATGAGGACGCGCGCAGGCTTGCCCAGCCTGTGGCCTGTGTGCTAGATGTGCCTGATTTGCCTGGGCCGCAGTGGGTGAAGAGGGCCTGGATATAAAATAAATGATACAGTTAATGTATTAAAACAACAGAATGCTTTGAAGAAGTTTTATTATAACATAGGTGTGTCCCGCCCATGGGCCACATGTTGGACCTTCCTGTAAGCAGAACTTTAGAATGAGTGGCATATTCTTTCAGACAGGCAGTCTTGGCGGTGTGACATGTTTTGCTCTTATCCTCTGCTGGACAGTTCTTATAGGAGACTTCCTTTTGTTGTTCTGATGGCTCAGACTTTGAATGCTGGCTCCAACCCCTAAAAAGCTTCACTTCCAAATCCTTCCTTAGCACCCCATTAGAAACCACTGGATCTTAATGAACAGGAAATTGAGATGATGGAAAGGATGAGGTGACAGTGACATGAAAAACTACTAATATTTATTTTTAACTAGGATAGAGAAGGTTGTATCAGTGTTGATTCTGGAGTTTCTAAGATGTGAGCCACTGAGGGTAAGTAGCTCATTATAAAGAGGCAACCTTAAAGAAATAGTTTCAAGAATAGGCAGAAGCAAAATTCCGGAGCAGTGAAAAACTCAGAACCCAAAGTTTCCATTCTTAGCCCTGATCCTCTCTGGCAATTCTTTTCTTTGTTGTTTTGTTTGTTTGTTGCAGTTCTTGAACTCAGGAACTTGCTCTTGCCAGGCAGGCACTTAAGCCACTGAACTACATCTCTGTCCCTCTCTGGCAAATCTATCTATGAAACTTTTTATCTTGAAACAAATGTGTATAAAGGCAGCAGCCACCAAGTGCAGTCATGAAGACACTCCCACCAAATGTTGAACTCCAGTTCTTGACTTTTTTTGTAACTCTGGAAAACTATACAGTGGGCTAATTCCTAGTGGCTCTATGACTTTTGCAAACCTTCTGCTTAGCTATGATGTATTAAGACTTTATGGCTGTCAAAGTCATATAATGGCATTTGAGACAAAATTAATTATCTGTATCTTGATTTACTGTAATCAAAATTGATTAACCTTTGGGCTCAAATATCATGATGGTTTATGTGCACTTTATTGTGGTTTGGTTTACTTTGGATGTAATAATTTTCAATGAATCAATTAACATTTTCCAGTGAACATATATTAAATATCCTCAGGACAAAAATCATTACAACACATTTAAATCCAATAACACTATAACTGTTCTGGGATTTGAGGATGGATGAAAAGATGAGAGGATAAGAAAGAAAACTAATTTTTGGTCTATCCTATCCCGCTGATATTTCAACAAATAAAACTTACGTTAACTTGTAGAGCAAGAAAGGTCTCTCTAATTTTATTAAAAGTCCTAACAGAGGGCTCCATCTGACGCCAAAACTCCCCATTGCCATTTGTTGTTTCCCTGGATCTCAGAGCTGAAATTCTTCTCCCCAGTCTCCTGTGACTTGTGGGTTGTCAAATCCAGTTTTGCTTCTAGACATTACCAACATCCTATTTCTTTATTTAAATCCTAAAACACCAGATGGCTCCTTACTACTCATACTCATGGGATTTTTTGTCAGCCAGCTCCTTAAATTGTTGGTGTTTTCCACTGTCCTATCCCTAGCCCATTGCTCTTTGTAGCCTATAGGTTTATTATTTGGTAATCTCGCTTACTTTCAAGATTCTAACTTCCCCTCACTGCTCACAGCTACATATTACTTATGCTCCTTGCCTCTCTCCAGAACCTCAGATTGACACATACAAACCCCTTCTAGCTATAATGTGCATATACCAGAGACCCTACCAACTAACCAAATTAGTCTGCAAAGGTCATGTATCATCCAAACTGCTGAGAGTGCAGAAATACAAAATGCCCATGCATAAAGCATTTAGGGAAACAGCATGCTTTTGAAGGAAAGATACATTTTGAGAATGTTATCTGAAAAGATATCATTCCAAAAAGTTCATAGATTAGTGTTTTCTCAAAATATCTAGCTCTGGGCTGAACCCACTGTGTTGATATTATAGGGACCACTTGTCTATGTGATCTCAGAAGTGACCATGGTTTTCCTTGGTGTTATTATAAAGTTTTCTTACGAACCATGTGTTTTTCTCATATTTTAACTCAAGGCCACCTCAAAACAAAAACTGCTTTTATAGGTAATTGGTCCAAGAAGAAACAAAAGGACAGAAAATGGTAATGTTTCTAGGTTTGCAAAGTAAGTGATCCTGGGCTCTGAGGTCTGTCTGTCTGAGTTCAAATCTCTGCACTGTCACTCATAGTGTGTGTGATTCTGACTTCTCATCTTCTTTCCCGTGTAAGGCCTGATTTTCTTTTTTTGTATGTGGAATTGATCTCATGATCTTGTGCTTGCCAGGCAGGCACTGTGCCCCTGAGTCACAGCCCCAGCCCACTTAACTTCTCTGAGACTCAGTTTATTTACCTTTAAAGGCAGGGAAAGTATTATCAATTTCCTGTGATTATGGTAAGGTTTAAATGAGTGATGTCATGCTAGTTAGCACAGAATCATGCTTATAATGCATGCCCCATGCTTTGTAAATATTCAGTGTCAACATCTTCCTATTGCTGAGAGCCCTTTAGAACTGATTAGGAAAGAGACGTGACTCAAACGTCTGAATCACGAGAGTCATATGTTTCTTTTCAGCAAATTAATCACTGCAGCATGGAAATCTTTTTTATTCCTGTAGCTGAGTTCTTGTTAAGAGATATTAAGATTGCTTATTCACTGGGAGAAAATGTGACAACTCACTTTATAAATAAAATTTCAATCAATATGTAGATATAGTTCAAATGTAAACATAGCATTTGGTGCAAAAAAAATTGGGGGTATGAATTTACCTATTTATTCTTAGTATAATCAATTCCATGACCAGTGAGGCTGATTCTGTTATTCAAAAAAATTCTACACAGTTGTCAGTTGGTGGCAAAATTTACTAGCCAGAGAGGATAATATTAGAAGATTCATCGTCCAATGGAAAACTGTTCTTAGATGAGTCACTTAACCATTAAATATCTCTGTTCCCATATTTTCAAGTTAGTATACGTAAGACACTACTGATTTTCTAGGATTTCAGGAAGAAAAATATAAGGAACTATATGTGAAAGGAGTTTAGAAATTAACATGTTGCATACATTGTTATAATTTTTATTTTTATATGCTAATGTTTCCATATCCTTTGCCAGGGAAATGAGATATGAAGTGTCATAAAAATGCTGAATGATTTCACTGTGTGATTACTTTGCTAGGAAATCCTCTTTGGGTTGTCACATTACTTTATGAAGTTCATATGCTATGCATTGGGAATTTACATAGGTGAGAAACAATTTTTGTGTTTCAAAGGATGTCATAAAGAAAAAAGGATTTCAGTTCTACAAATGGAAAGAAAATCAAGTCAATTTTCTGATATCCAAATATGGGTGGCCAACATTGCATCATATGTTTATTTTCTTCATTCCAATTATTTCAATGAATAAAAGTCATTTTTTAAAAATGCAAATACTTAGAAACAAGAAAAATCTATCACTGATACAGTGAACTGTAGAATATTTTTTTTCTTTTTATGTATTTGGTACAGGGCCTCACTACACAACTCAGATTCCTAGGGGTGTTTCTGTCTCAGCCTCCCAAGCACTGGGATTACAGTCATGCACCACCATGCCCAGGCTCTTTTTTGGGCCTTTTAAAAAAATTATTTATTTATTTGGTACAAGTTCTCACTATGCAGCTTGGGCCACCACAGCATGTGGTACCCGGGATCAAACCTGGACCCTTGCACTTGCCAGGAAGGTGCTTAAACATGCTGAACTATCTTCCCAGCCCTTGTTTGATCTTTTTGAGGCTGGGTCTCATTATGCAGTTTAGGCTGGCCTTGAGCTCACTTTGTAGCTCAGGCTGGTCTTATACTCCAATGATCCTCTTTCCTCAGTCTCCCAAATGCTGGAATTGCAAGCATGCACCACCACCAGGCCTAGCTTAGAATTCTTTTAAAGAGAGCATACTTGTGGTTGCCTCATTATTTCTCCCCCTGTCTCCCAGTATTTGGGATTGAATCTAGGACTTCATGCATGCTAGGCAAACTGTTCCCACTGAACCACACCCCAGTCCTTCACAGGTTTTAGACCATGTCCCATCGTTAGTTTTCTGATCAAAACATGAAGTTAGACCCTTTCATCTGTGCTTCAACATAAGATCATTGTAGTTTTATAGCCCCAAAGAGCAGTAGAGATGATCTGCACTAGCCCTACAGTTCTCTTCTGGCCTATCGTCTTGTAGATAATAAGCAAGCTCAGAAAGATGGCTGAATTCTCTATAATCATACAGCTGACTGATTCTGGTCTCCTGACTCAGTCCAGATTTTTTTGTAGTGTATCTCACCATATATGTTCTTTTTTCCCTTATTACATATACTCTTTCTTCCTTCCATTTGAGCTTTTATAATACATCTGATTGCTTCACTTTTTCCATAATAGGAAAAAGTGATAGAGTTCACCTTAGAGCTTTCACAAGAATACAACACTCCTGGAGTTTTCTATGTAGAATCTAGCTTGGGGTAGGGAATCAGCCCTCTTACCTCACTCCAGTTTCCAACAATCCAGTGTGCCCGACTGTGGTCCTTAGCAAGTTGCTTGTAATCAGAGGCATTCAACAAAAAGCCTTCAGCAATCAGAATGGTTGCATCTTCCTCAGTCAGAACTGGTCCAGAGCCCTGTGTTTGGTTCATGTTTGGAAGTTCTAGGTGGTCATGATTTAGTGATTTTTCTGAGGGCGTTGGCTGGTGTTCTTCTTCAGCAGGAAATGGGGTGTCACGTGGCTTTTCAGTAACCATTATCTCAGTTCTGGGTGTTGCACCTTTAAGTGTACTGGGTGCTTGACTAGGTAGTGAGCCTTCCATCACTATGCTGAAAGGAGACCACAGTGACCCATCCCCATCAGGAGGTGTTGGTGGAGGTCCAAGTGGGATTTCTGTACTTGTTTCCCCTGAAGCATCATTTCCAGGTACTCTCATCTTGCTCCATGTTACAGAGTTGCTTTCTTCTTTGTTCTCAGCCTGTTCACTGCCTTCCCCCGAGCCACTATGCATCTCCATTTCTGGATCTTTTGCCAAGGTATTATAGAATGGAGTCACCTGCCAAGTCACAGGATTGCTGGAAGATGAGAAGTCAAGAGCACTTGTTGTAGCTACCATGTCTCCATCTGAGGTAATACTCCAATCTGAATTAGCACCATTTTCATCACTGGTCTGGATACCTGAAGACCAGGAAGTGAGGAGGGGCTGAGAAGTGCTTCCAGTAGAAATGAGATAGTGGGAGTCCAGCTCAGTTGGGCTCGAACTGTTTTGCCACCATTCTCCATCTGTGTTTCCCTCTGTGGAAGCTGTGGTGGGGTTGGAGTTGCTGATTGCTGGAGGGCTTGTTCTCAGAGTCTCAGGCACTGTGAGCGTAGGCAGTAATGTGGGTTGGGGTGAAGGTGAAGGAGTGGGGTTGGAGGGGTCTTGCTCAGATATGAGTAGATTTTTCCCACTGGGCGTTGTGGCTTTGTTGGGCTTCAGAACCCTCCGGCTTGATGGGCATTGCTGAAGGCCACACAGAGCTCTGCTATTTGGTCTCTTTGTCTTGTCACAAGGCTCACCATGGTTCTTGGTACACATGACACTGCGAATCCTCACTCCACCACCACAGGAAACAGAGCACTGGAGAAGAGAGAAAACTGTTAGTCTGGCAGGAAAAGTTGCTTTGATTTTCCTGGCCAGGTTGATAGCTAATCAGGACAGGCCCAGTGGCAGCTGGACACTCAGCCAACACTGTCTTCTGTCTCTATATCTAGTTTTAGCATTTTTGCTTTTCCATGAAAGTAAGTCTCTCTAGTGAATAAGCGGGCACTCAAGCTACCACTTACTCCTCATAGCCTGAAAATATGAGCTTTAATGCAGTCAAACTGAAGTCTCTTTGGCTTTGAACACTGGGCAGTGGGACCAAACAAAAATACAATGATCTAAATAAATCACCCAGTTTTTTAGCAGTAGTAGTACCATCTCTTTTTTAGGCTATGGTATTACTAAATTAATGTGAAATGTTCACATAGTCTCAGGAATCTATTAAGTTAGTTATACTGAATGCTTTTCATTCTTCTTAGAAAATATTGTAAGTCATATAGATTCTTGAGTATCACAATCATTGCCTATGGCAGGCAGAATGAGATTAAAAAATTGATATTATACATACACATTCATAGAATCAAGACCTTTTCTGAAATTTAGAGACAAATGGCTAATCAAAGCTGGGCACACCCTTTCCCATGAAGTTAGGTCAGTCCCTTAGCCTGTGCTGATATACACAGTGGTTGTGGCTCGTCCCTCTCTCTGCCATGGCCCAGCACAGGCAGCTAGACTGCTTTGTGGAACTCCTTCTGGGATAGTCCTTCCTCAGAAATCATGACATAAAATGTTTGCCTCACCTGTCCAGCAGC
>PVKA01000232.1:27275-78169 GCA_004027165.1 Ctenomys sociabilis
TCTTTCTTTCTTTCTTTCTTTCTTTCTTTCTTTCTTTCTTTCTTTCTTTCTTTCTTTCTTAATTTAAAATAGAAAAAACAACCAAAAAATGACAAAAAACAAAAGCAAAATAGAATTTCAAAACATGAGAAAAAATTAACAATGGTTGTTATATTGCATATTATTATCTTCTCATCAGGGTAGCTTTAGCTCTCATTCTCAGTGACATTTTAAATCAACCATTAAACACCTGCCACTTCAACACGGACCACTGAGCGCTGGCTCTGTCTATTTTACATTTTACTATCTTGTGTGTCTGACCTTGGGGCAGGTTTCTTAAGAATGCAACTGCATAATACTCATAGTATTCCCAAGGGCTTCAAGTCATCACTCTGTAATGACTGCATTAGCTCTGAGGGGTTTATGAAACAGGAATTATTATTCCCCGTTCTGAAGAGAGGAGCCCAAGGCCTAGGGACTTGGATGACAGGCTGCATATCACTCTCAGAATAAGAATAGATTTAGTCCACATCATAAATCTTCCCTGCTTGTACCTAGTATAACACTGGACAAGTAGTTATCTCTGAAATCTCCTTGTTCACTTGACCAAACATTTTATTTCTTATTCCCCTCCTCCTGCTGCTCCTCCTCCTTCCTTTTCTTTCTGTGGTACTGGAGCTTGAACCTGGGGTCTTTGCACAGAGCTACACCTTCAGCCATTTTTTATTTTTTAAATTTTGAGACGAATTATTTTGAAGTCAGTAAGTTGCCCAATCTAGTCCTGAATTTGCTATCCTCCTACTTTTATTCTTAAAGTGTTGGGCTTAAAGGCATGTGCCACCAAGCCCAGACTTATCAGGACAGTTCTAATTTTTTTTTGGTACTGGGGATCCAGCTCTGGACCTTGTGCATGCCAGGCAAACACTTGTGCCATTGAGCCATTTCCCAGGCCCAGGACAATTCTTAAGACACATACTTATACATATTTACTAGGTGATCATATTACCTGGAAACAATCAGGTGGGAAAATTCTTACCCATGAACATACACTTTTTTTTTTTACTTAAGTTCTTTGCCTTCTATTTTCAATTTCTTTTTTTTTTTTTTTTTTTTTTTTTTTTTTTTTTTTTTTTTTTTTTTTTTTTTTTTTTTTTTTTTTTTTTTTTTTTTTTTTTTTTTTTTTTTTTTTTTTTTGTCTTTTTGAGACAGGGTCTCACTATGCAGTTCAGGTTGGCCTCGAGCTCACTTTGTAGCTCAGGCTGGTCTCGAACTCACAACAATCCTCCTGCCTCAGCCTCCCGAGTGCTGGGATTACAGGCATGCGCCACCACGCCCGGCTTCAATTTCTTCTATGTAAGAAAATAATATTGATATAGAATATTCCCTCTTCATTTTGTTTCAATCAAGCAGAATCACTCACTGATGCATAATGACTATGAAATCAGCTCCATTGAGAGGCAGAAAATGCCTGCAAGCCCAGGGGAAGGCACAACCAAGAGAACAGCCAGCTGCAGACTGAACTGTACTGGCAAAGATGTCAACAAAATGCTTAAATGGCCTGTTCTAAGACTGACCTTCCAAACTCAGTTTAAAGTGACAATAGTACTAATTTTTGTGGGAACTACACTTCATGCACCTGGAAATACAGACTTACTTGCTACCAAGTTGGAGCTCCCAAGTAAGGGTTTTGGAGCACAGTAGTGAGGAAGTGTTTCCCACACTTGTGACAACTCACGTGAACCTCTAAAGAGCAAGATGGAGGTATTTCTTTCATGGTTTCTCACAAGATTTCTGTTCTTCTTGTGTATCAAGATACTTCCTACTCCATCTGGTTTAGTCATCCTGAGTCTCTCTGCTTGTCACATTGTAACTTGAACCTCTCAAATATCGTTTTTGTAAAAATTTGTCCACCCAACCAAATCATCCCCCATGTAGGTCTGAACACATTTCCACACTGGTTGCCTTGGGCAGGCTCAGTTGAAAGTTGAATCATAAAGATCCCTTGGGCCATGCCAAAAATCCTTAAGCACCAGGTGGCCTCCCTCGCAATTTTTCTTTCATTTCAAAAAAGTTTTAAAGTAGATGGTAATGTGATAAGAAATTCTTCTTCTTCTTCTTTTTTTTTGCTCTTACTCTTCTTCTCCCCCTCTTTTCTTGGCTTATTTTGACTTGAAATATTTCTGATACCTTGGGGAGGTGAGAATTCACAATACAACTTCATAAAAATTTTGACACATTAATTAGTTGATGAGTATGTACCCTTCACTCCTACAGTGAGGTATAGTATATATACATAGCACAGTATATGTACTATAATACCAGTGATAAATAGCTTAAAATCCCTAGTCTGTTATTGTTATTAACCCTGTACAATTCAGTGATAAAGGATCAACTTCCTTGTCTGGAAATTAAGAGAAATCAAAGTTGCTATAAGGATTATGGAAGACAATAGTCACATACAGTGCATACTATTTAAAAGACAGTCATTGAAGCTATCATGATCTCTGTTATGATAATTATACTATTGATACAGCACTCATGACAAAAGGCTAACTTCTACTGTCTCTGAGAACCTTCTCAACAAGAGTGGGGGATGAAGCAGGGAGGCATAGGTCTGGAAGACACAGATACTCCTCTGGTGTGCTGCTGGGTATTTTATGATCAGATTGTCAAGGGTCAATGGATGGATATAGGGTCTGTTAATATACGGATTTCAACAACTTGTCAATAATAGCTATATAGCTGGTTTCTTTTTTACTTAAAACACATTAATTTTTAAAAGTACATTAAATTTCAATACTTTCAAACAAAGATTGTTCTTGAACAGGACTTCTAAAGTTCAGTGCAAGGAATAAATTTGGCTTATCAATATATGTTCTTTGGCCTATGCAGTCTTAAAACAGTGAACAAACAAAATGCAAACACTGAGTTACTGGACTGAATTTTAAAAATTAACAATTTCATATTAGTTAAATTCCAGATTCACAGCTTCTCTTGAAAAAGCAAAGGATCTGCATCTATTGGCGTTGTTCCCAAATGGCAACTCAAGGCTTCATACTGGAGTCCCAGGGGCTAGGAAGACTCTGTTCTCCAGCACCTTTCCTTCCATGCACCTGTTTTTCCTTACAGAGTAGACAATGTACCTCCTCCACAGCCTGGGGATGCCAGGTGTTGGCACTGGGACATGTGTCTACAGTATGGTGTTATCCATCAAGTAAATTGGATCTAAACACTAAATTGCCTTTTCTCAGTGGCTGGAACAGGCAAAACTGCTTTGCATTCACCCTATGCTTCTTTCAGTCCATCTTCCCTGTATTTATCTCCTTAGGTGCTATCAAGCCCTTCAGATGAGATAAATGCTGTACACAGCACTGCTTTTAGAGCTTATCTCAATTGGTAGCTTGAGAATTCTTGAAACCAATTCCAGTGATGATTATCATAGGCCCTTACCTTACCTTGTAATTCTGAATCTTGTACAGGGGCAAGCAGCATGTCAGTTTGTTCCTGTCCCTCCTGGGACTTACCTTGCCCTCCTGGACACCAGTCCTAGATGAGGGCCTCTGGAGGAGCCCCTTGGGAAAGACGTCAGCCGCTAAAATGCTCAACTCTGCCTACCCCAGGAGCACTGTAGGGAGGTGGAGGTGGTGGATGGGCACTCACAAGAGGCTGAAGCTGTGCTGCTGAGACAGGCTATTCAAAATCCCAGGAGAGTTTATCAGAAGATTTAGACTCAAGGGCCGAGTACAGAAATAGTTAATTTAATATATAGTCTTAGGAATTTATAAGCCGGGCGTGGTGGTGCATGCCTGTAATCCCAGCACTCAGGAGCTGAGACAGGAGGATTGTTGTGAGTTCAAGACCAGCCTGAGCTACAAAGTGAGCTTAAGGCCAGCCTGAACTGCATAGTTTTGTCTTTTTGTCTCAAAAAGACAAAGAAAAAAAAAAAAAAGAATTTATAGATGAAGGATTGGATCTCATACTTAAAACTCAATCTGAAAGTAAGCTAAAACACTTAGATCCCTAATGTAGGTCAAATTGTCCTTCCCCTAAGTACAAAAGAGCTGTGTCCAAGTCCCAAAGACACTCTTGTCAGAATGTGACCTTATTTAGATGTAGGATCTTTACAGAGGTAATCAAGTTAAAATTCAATCATTAGCATAGGTCCTGATCCAATAGGAGAGGTATTCATATAAAATGGGGAAGAAGTTTGGGCTCAGAGGGAACATCTTGGGCAGGTGAATTTGGGGACCATGGTGATGCCTTCACAAGCCAAGGAATACCAAAGATTACCTGAAAAGCACCAGCTCTGGAGTGATGGTTCCCACCCTGCTGACACCTGGATCTGGGCTTTCTAGCTTCTGAAATGTGAGGCAAGAAATTTCTACTTAAGTCACCAATTTGTGGCACTTTTTAAAGACTAACCCTAGAAAACTCAGTATCCTTAACAACTAAAAAACAATCATATATAATGAAGAGATATAATGGGGCTACAATTGGGCACCTCTGAATGGCTGGGTTAAACAAGAGTGTGCATATTTGTTCTCAGGAAACCTAGTAGAGCACAGGCTTTGCATATCTGGAAAGAACTGAGAAGCTGGAGCGTCCATGTGTTCACGTCAATGGCAGGGGAGATCACAGGCAGACCTTCAGGGGCAAGTTGCACTGGACTGTCTTGATCTTAACTAAAATGGGGATTCTGGGGGGCAAGTAATGCTTAGAAATACCTCCTGTCCCTTCTTGCTCTCTGCACTCTCAGTTTTCAGAAATTCCTCTGAGATTCACACAAAACTACTTTTGCTTTGCAGTTAGCAGTTGATAACTTCTTATTGTTGTCCTGCCTTCTGTCCACAGAGCAAGGAGAACTCATTTATGAGAAGTGACATGCAGTCTGCTTGGTCATTCTGTACCCCAAGCCCTATAAACAGCTCTTATATTCTTTCAATTAGTCAGATTGTTAGAATCTAATCGTTTTGATCCTTTGAGCAAGTTGAAGACCTGTAGGAAAGGCAGGTGGAAGAAATCCCTCATCTCAGCACCTCTGCTTTTGGAGGGTCCACCTCACATTACAGCATGTGTGTTCAAAGGCATCACTGGTCTCAAATGTGTTGCTTCTGTTTTGAAACCACTTAAGTGGCTTTTTCCCTCTCTTGATTTTAAAATTATTTTTATGAGGGTAACTTATTTAGCTTTCAAATCTCTGAAAGCTCAACAATCACTGTGCATAGTCCGGAGCTCCAGCAAAGTAATACAAGATGATAAATAAATTATTTAGAAATATATTACATTTTTATGCATTCTAACAGCTGTCATATGTTATATTTTGCAGTTGTTTAAATGAAGCAGAACACAGTGTCTGGAATAGAAGCTCTTCTGCCTTCATTCAAAGTCTGACTCCATCACTGGTGGTTTTACGACCTTCGACAAATGTCTAAGAATCAGTATGCCTCAGTTTCTCTATCTGTAAGTTGGGGCTAAAACCTTAGAGGATTATATTATTAACACTCAAAAAGATAAATGTAAATATCTAATAAATTTGCTATTAATATATAGTTGAATATTTTTGTTATTTTAGAGTGTCCTAGACACTTTGTATTTATGTAATAGATTACTTTCCTTAAGTCCTGAACATTTTTGTAGATATTTAAAAAGCTGACAATCTCTAAACAATTGCATAAATTGCTATGGGTAAAGGGAAGAGTAGAGGAACATGCAAGAGGCTACTGAGAAATGATTTTGGGACATTTGAGTACCAGTTAGGCAAAGTTTGTAAAACTGAAGCGGCATCGAAAATGGGCCATCATCCTTATTGATAACAAAGTCACTGATTAGTGAAAACTATCTGCTGGGCAGCATGCTAAGAGATTACTCATATTATTTTATTAAATCCTTATAATAACTCAGTCCTTACAGATAGGGAGAGGCTGAGGGGTAACACTAACACAACAGCACACAGAGATTTCCAGAGCTACAAAACCTATAAATTTTGCTGTCATCTTAGGTCTATTAGTCTATCTGATGTAAGTATAAGGATCATTTCCAGTTCAGGTAACTGAGCCCATGAAAGATGAACTCATCTTCTTCATAATGTAAGTTTATGGAGTGCAGATTAGAATGTGGGCTGCTCTCTGTGCACTCTTGCCATCCTGCACCTCACCAGGGAGGAGACATATTTATTACCTATTGGATGTCTTCAGTGGTCATCCATCCATCCATCCATCCATCCATCCATCCACCCACTCATCCATGATAGAAGACAACTCTCTACAAAACATGTGACCAAGCTGTCTTGTAATCATAATCTTGGAATCATTATTAAAAGTCTCACATAACTTTGGAAATCTATGAGAGTAAGGATGTCTCTTGAAGAAGTATTTTTCCATCTATCCAAAGGAAAGAATGATGGAGCTTATTGGGATGCCCTCATTGTACTGGTACCCTAGATGAACTGTTATAAATTGCAAGTTTAATCCCAGCAACACTATTATTCTCCTGTTTAAACCTCAATCTCTGCTGCTAGCCCTGGATTTGACTTTTATTTTATTACTACAGCATTTAAGCCCTTTTATTGTAAAGTACTTGAAACAGTATTGAAAAGAAAAGTATATAAATACACACACACAGCTGGGCTTCTGGAAGTCTCACTTGCCACATGCACAAGCAAATCAAATCCAGCCAAATAGCACCTTGGATTGCCTGGCAGTCAGTGAGGGAAGAAGGCCAAATAAACATGTGAGGATGTGGAGTAAAACAACCAGGAGAAAACTACAGGTAACCACATAGAGATGAAACTTGTTCATCTAGTGAGGATTTGACCCACAGGAGCCATTTTTCTGGTGGCCAAGCTCTTCACCACTAGATTGGCTGCCTGATTCTGAAAGTGATGCACTTAGAAAAAATGGTAGCCCCAGAAACTTTGAAACCTTGCTTTTGTTCACAATAAATACATTCCTCCTTTTTTACCCTCCAGACCACCCAAATGTCTTTAACTAAGATTCTTAGTGAAACTTGAGATTGTGGGTACATGTCTAGATTAGGAGACCAGGTTATAGAAGGTAGTGGTGGTTAGTCTCAGGGGACAGGAGTGCTTTTCCTGCCCCTTTGGATCCTTCCTCATAAGGTTGCATGTAGCAGCCTGGTACACCTGAGCACACCTTCCCTCATTTCTTGGGCTGGTTGAGAGGTTTTATTAGGGCAGGATAGCTCAGGTATTTGTCCTTCCTTCTACCACCTTGGTTGGCAGTGGTACACCATTCTTTAGACATCGAGGAGGTTCTTAGTTCTCAGATCTTTTAGCCCAGTTATCTTACACCTGCAGGTTCATCCAGGGTTACCCAAATGGCCCAGTGCAGAATAAAGGATTAGGTACAGCCAAAGCACTACCTTGTTTCAAAAAATATTGGCGCTAAGGCAAAATCCAGACAATAAGTACTTGGCACTAAGAATGACTCTAACACCTCTCTTACAAACAGCACTTAGCCATGGTTCCAAGGTCAAATGCATTTCACCACATTCTAGTAAAGCTTATTTAAGGGTTATCATCAGGACAGCCGAGGGAAGAAAGGAAGACCCATCTAGTGAAGCTCCTGATGCTGGCTTCACTAATAGTGCTTCTCCCAGTAGCATCTCCTGAAAAACGGCATCGGCTCAGCCTTTCTACTCATTTCTGTCAAGTGGAAACTAGAATGTGGCAAGTCCGTGTACGCTATCAGTTGATTATGCTTGTGCTTTGGAACCACGCCACAGGTACTTATTGCATTATGCCAGCTCTTGGTCCCTTGCTCTTCAGGGGAGAACAGGCTCTCCAGGTTAAGACAGGTTGCTACGTCCCATGTACATCAGAACATAATAAGAAGAACTCCTCAGTGAAATCTCTAATTGTAGTCCTTTGCGAAATCAGTAAGCCCTGGCAGTTAGCAAATTGCCAATTAGTACATGACAAGAATTATTAACTGTTTTGGATGAAGCTAACGTATTTTTGGTAAATAGATTTAATGGATCAGACACAGTACCCCATTCAATCTTATTTTGACAACACTGTAATTTACAGCAATCTAGGCTGGTGGTGGCCCAACAGGCAAGGCCAGCAGCATGCTCTACTTATTTTTTCCAATGAATGAACAGTAGAGGAACATGTTCTGGTTTCTTGCTGGTTTGTGCACACAAGCAACAGTACATAAATCCATAACACATCTGGATCAGTTGGTAGTTATATTTTTCTTACATGCATACTTATTTTTCTTTTCCTTGTTTTGCTCTAATTTCTTCCACTTGGTGGAGAGTCTTTACAAAAGAAGACATTTCCGTTTCTTTATTTTTACCTAGATGCCCAACACAGCATCTTGTGTAGAATTAAGGCTAATTAGGTGGCTAAATTGTGATTTTGAGCTAATGAAATAGTTTCAGAAATGAGGTTATCAGGCTGCTATTTTCAGATGAGTACACTGACTTCATATTGTTATCTTCAGAGAGACTCGCTTTGCTCATACAAATTTTAGAATTCTTCTTTAGGAAATACTTTTAGAAAACCCTTATAAGCTATATATACAAAGTGACCTCCTTTATTTATATTCATTTTTTGTGTGTTTAGGACAGGGTGTACAGGATCTCACTGTGTAGACTGGACTCATAGTGATCCTCCTATTTACAACCTCCCAAGTACTGGGATTACAGGCACTTGCCACCATGCCGAGTCTCATTTGCCATCTCAGCCTGCCCCAGGGGTGGGGCTGGCACAGCAGGCCAGGGGATTGAACTCAGAGCCCCTGCATCTGCCTAGCAGGTGCTTTAATCAGCTGAGCTCTTTGGTTGTCCCTTATATTTGGGTATATTCAAAGAGCAGTTTTAAACACACATGCTTTATCCCAATACGTAACCATATTGCTTATGTGTTCATCAGTGAGTTAACTGTCTTATTGGTGGCAATCAAATAGTTCTCCTTTTCCCTAAAGGTAAGTCCTCAGATGGGTTTCTGCAATTTTCTCATCAAGGGCAGTATGATTATAGGAACAATATGGCTTCTCAAAGAAACACAAAAGACGGGAGAAACATTCATCCCTAAATACTGGCCTGGTGGTGTTTTAAGACCACTTATTCTCTAGTCATTCCTTATGCCATTGACTGAAATGCACAAAAAGAATCTGAGATGAGCTCATGGGACGCTCCAGGCATCTTGGTAAAAGGAGAGCTTTGCTTGCCCTAATCTCTTTGGGAACACAACAGAGTCTGATAGAACTGGGCTCCACCATGACCCACAGAAAATTATAGCCCAGGACTTTCTCATAACCTTCTAACCCTCTCCTTTCTAATTATACTCAGAGAATTGGATCAAATTAATTTTGGGAAAACTCAAACTTTATACAGCTAATAATAGATGTCCTGAATGTATGCTCATTAGACCAGTGAGTTTCTGTCAGTGTTAAGTATTTTCTCCTCCTCATTCCACCACTAGAGCAATACAGCTCTAAGCTATGTTTTTAGTCAACTATAATGGTAATACTTGTTTAACAAACTGGTTTTTTGAGATGAGAGGAAGGTCTGGATGTGTTACCAGGGATTCAACAATGGGCCAGTAAAAATCCTGACAGTTTAGCAACTGGATGCCATGAGCCTGTAATAGTAGAAATTCCCTTTATCTCTGGGTAGCTAACCACTGGACAGCTGCAAGAAAGATCTGTAAGAACAGACAACAAGACACTGAGCAGTGGAAAGTGCAGGAAATAGGCCAGAGGTGATGTCTGTTATCTATTATGCAACTTTCCCCAGGGTCCCTTTGAATTAGAGGAATTGGTACCAGGCTGGTGACATATGAAAAACTTCAGTTTTTCATTCTAAGCCTTCAACTCACCTCACTCCAGTTGCCCACTGTCCAGTCTGATGGACACAGGATATCTCTGTTACAGGAACTGAGGGCCTTGGGCTTCAGTAGGTGCTGGCAGTCTGTTGCCGGGAGAGCTTGCTCGTCAGAGCCCATGGTCTGGATGCACAGCACTGTTCGCCTCTTCTCTCCATAAGGCCCACATGTTTTTGAACATGCTTCCCACTCCCCTGCCCACCACCTGTGGAAGACATGAACATGGGAAAGGATCACCAAAAGTGTACACACACTCACTTAACCACTGGACAGTGAAAGTGGGTGAGAAGCACAGTGCAGAGCTGGGAGGAAACACTTGGCCTGCTAGGGAGTGCTCCACTGACCGGGCCTTGGTACTCTGTTCAGTCAAAGGCACCAGGTCCAGCCAAACATAAGACACAGGCAGATGTCAAGCAGGCGCGCTCCTGCTTGACAATAAGGCATAATAAATGGTTAACTTCTACAGTATAATATTGTTGAACCACTGGTAACACACCCAGACTCTCCTCTCATTTCAAAAAAAGTTGGTTAAACAAGTACTAAAAACATTATAGTTGACTAAAGACATAGCTGTATTGCTGTAGTGGTGGAATGAGGGGGAGAAAATACTTAACACTCAGAGAAGCTTATTGGTCTAGTTAGCATATATTCAGGACATCTATTATTCTCTCTCTCTCTCTCTCTTTTTGTACAACCAGGAATTGAACTCAGCCCTTGTGCTTGCCAGGGAAACACTTATTCCACTGAGCCATCTGCCCAGACCTCTATAGCCTCTCTTTCTGTCTGTAGGTGCCTGGAATGCAACTTCAAGTGAGTTAAAGTCTGACTTCTTCAGCTGTTAAATGAGTATAACAATATCGCCTTCATATGAACAGTATGTGAAGTGAATATTATAGAACCCAATACTATACTGTAGAAGTTAACCATTTATTATGCTTTATTGTCATTTTGATGGTTGGTATCAAAAAAATCCAATTAATCTCTAGGTTTTCTGGCTTTTTTTTTGGTGGTACCAGGGGTTGAACTCAGGACTTTGCACTTGTCAGGCAAGCATGGTTTTCTGGCTTTTAATAAAATGTTTTTCTATTTCAATGTGAAGCAGATAGAAACACAAGACCCCTCTTTTTTTACAAGATATAATTGAAAAATATGGTCAATGTTCAGGAATATTATGGAGACACACTGCTGCTAACCCTGCCCAGAACATTCCTCTTCACTTTGAACACATTTATCTCATTGTTCTTGCTACTTTCTGGAGCAGTTCTGGAAGTCCTCTTTCATCAGTATCTTTCTGAGTATGATAAAAACCACTGGTACCTCAGGGTTCAACCTATTCCACAGTTCTGGAAAATATGGCCACATTGTATTCACGCAGGAAGGATGGCAAATGCAAAACTTTTGCTTCTGTTTACAAATGAAATTGTTCACAAACCAAAGTATTTATGAACCAAAGTCCTACTGTGCGATGAAGCTACTGCCCAGTGCCCTTCAAAAGAAAGACAGATTTGTAAAAAGTGTGTTCTGTCTCCACCCATCTTGTTCACCAGATCTGGCGCTGTGTGACTTTGGCTCCCACCCCAAATCAAGAGGACCAGGAAAAGGGTTATGAGTTAACTCAAGATGCTGAGGCAGCTACGATAGTGCAACTCAAGACACTCATGGAAGAGGAGTTCCAGAACTGCTTCGGAAGGTGGCGAAAACTATCCAATAAATGTAGGTGAAAAGAGAGGGCGTATTCATGAGGATGGTAAGCGACAATGTGTATTTTACCATAAGAAATTTAAAAAATGTGAACAGGTACGGTATATTTCAATCTCGTCTTGTATTTTAAAAATGATCACTCAGGGACGTTACCCTCACTTTGGCCTTCCTGTCTTCTGCAATCTAATTGCTAATAATTTCCTGGCCTGTTTAATAAGAAACGAGTAGTAGAAGAAATAAAAGAAAAAAAGAAATTTAAGTAGGACAGTTTCTTGTTAGCTGTTCTTAGCATGCTGAACGATTGAAATTGTTGTCAAAATCAGTTGTTCTTAAATTTAACAGTTAATCTAAATTTACATTCTCTGAGGACCAACAAATGCAAGCCCATTGTCTGTGAGTGATTGATTCAGGATTCCAGGATGTGGTCCAGGTGGTTACGTGAGCTGCTTTTGAAAATGGCAGAGAACTCTCTTTTCGTCCTTTTCTATTACTTTGCAAACCTTCCTAACAAAGAAAACCAGATAGATAGATAGATAGACAGACAGACAGATAGACAGACAGACAGATAGATAACAAACGTGTAGTTTGAATTCATCTTGGCTTCCACAGACAGCATGCCTAGTAACAAATAATAAATAATTAAGTGGGATCATTCTAATTTCATGGGAGAAAGAGTACATTGTAGGAAGCCCTTTATTTCTGACTTTTACAAAGCTTCCTGACCTTAAGAGAATATTGACTACTGGTAATTCTAAAAAGATAAAAATTTGTGCTGTTTTTGTTTAGTAAAGATCAGATTTACTTGAATAGAACTTATTTTCATTCTCATACTTTTAATTTCAAGTTAAAATACTAGAAGAAAAAGCTCTTTCTCAATCTTACTACATCGGGGGGCCAGGGAGATGGCTCAGTGGACTAAACCCTTGCCTGGCAAGTGCAGGGGCCTGAGTTCAATCCTTGGTTCCACAGGAAAAAAAAAAAAGATAGTTTAAAAAAAAATCTTATTACATCATTCAGTTAATAAGTAATTAAGATTATGTATTTGTTCTTAAGTCTCTAATATCTGGTTGTCATGTATGGATAAAAAGCTGATACTAGGACAGTATGATGTGAAAGCAAATAAATACCCATTGTATTAATCTAATTATTCTGTCTTACCTCTGACATTTCCTGTGGAGGCAAGTCATACTACTGACTATATAAATGTCATTCTGGAAAGGCCTTAATCTAAGTTGACTGAAAGCCTAATTTATCTAATGACTGGCTACAGGCTTTTCGACTCTGTCACCAAAAAATTATGACAGTTAACAAACTGATAATTGTACTGTAATACTCTACATCTGCCATGATGGTCTTGAGTGAAGTTTTTATTGCTTTTAAGCAAATATGACTGAATACAAATTTTCTATAATGACTTAACCTAACACACATTGGACAATTAATCATGTACTGTCTGTGTTGTTCTTTAGTCACTAAACACGAGTTAATCTCTTTCAGGTTATGTAAAAGTCTTAAGACTGGAGCTATATGATTTATTCTCATTGTATCAGTATTCTGGGAGCTTTAAAAAGTTATCAGTGTGCAGGCCTGATTGAAGACATAGAATGTCTTCTGGATAAAAGAAAGGCATCAGTGATTTTTGAGAGCTTCCTTACTTTTATTTGATGAGAAGGTTTTAAACTGTTTTTTACTAGTATCCTGGGTAGCAACTAAATAGACTGTGTTGAAATTTTTCTCTAGAGGTTGAACTATATAGTTTGAGTTTTACATAATACAGTATGTGTGTGTGTGTGTGTGTGTGTGTGTGTGTGTAGCTGTGTTGGGGACTCCTGGGTTGAAGACTCTGTAGCAGTTGTCTTAGCAAAGTTCACTATTGTTATGGAATAGTTTAGTCTCCAACTGAGATAAAGTAGGAGAGGTGATGCACATCCTACTCTTTTTTTCTGTGCCTTTACCCAATCTTTTTATTGCAGTGTTTGCCTTAGCAGGATTGACTTTCAGTGAAGCAGGTCACTTTATTCTCTCTGAGCTCATTATGCAGATAAACTGAAGGTCCAACTCTGAATTTTTCAATCTCTATCTCACCATAGTAATTTCCATTAAAAAAACAACTTTCATAATGATTATTTTTCTTCATCCTAATCTCTTCTTTAAAATTATCTTAATGGAAGGTAATCCAACTGACCTATTCAATGATATTTTGTACTGTGCAACAGTCATCATTGTAATAGAAGCTCTCTTCTCTTCCTTGGGTTGTGCCTACATTCCCACTGCATCTTGTTGCTCCAACCTCATATTTTCTTGCATTCTGGTCCCCTAAACACACCATGGTTGCTACTCTTCCTTATTTCATGGGTTTTCCCCAATTTCAGTGACCCTGCTTCTCTATTTAGATCATAAGTTCTTAAACAATGGAGATTCCCTTATTTCCCCACCACCATCACCAGGGATATGTGGCACCGTCTAGAGACATTTTTGGTTGTCACAATGGTGTATATATTAGAACAAGCATCTAATGGATCAAGGCCATAAGATGCTGCTATATTTCTTATCATGCAAAAACTAGCCCTGAAAACAAAGAATTATCCAGTCCAAACTGTCCATAGTCCTGGGACGGGCAAACTTAGATGTAAACCACACGGAATTCTTCTCTACTTTGAAGCCTACACGGAGCTGCCAGAGTTGACTGAATCTCTATCAGATATTTGTTGAGCACTTTGGAGGGATGAGGTGCCGTCACAGGTGTAGCTTTGCAGAGTTTTGTTTTGATCCAAACCAAAATCCAGAGAGAAGTTAAGAGTGAGAAGAGACTTAAATGACCTCTTTTTTCAGTCAGATGCAGTTTAATTCCAAAGAATTTCTTTCTGGACAAGTTCACCCTGTCCTAGAATATGGCAGGCAAGGCCCTCAGCCTGTAGGTCATTGGCTGCATAACACATTTTTCTTGGGTTGAGATAATCAGGAGCTTTTAATAAACACTTTGAGGAATCCTCTTGAAAACCCCTATGGGGAAGAGCAACGAATATCAAAATTGGATGCAAAAACAAGACATTACTGAAGAAAAACAATTGAGAAACAAGAAAAGATTGAACCTTTCATACAAAATATTTCTGGAGGTGAAAGGGCAGCTCTGAATGTGGAGAATGAACTCTTCAGATGACATGGAAACTAGGTGACAGAAAGATGCTGGCACTTGAAGAGTCTGTCTAAGGTAACTAACTACTGGGAGGAGACTGCAGAAATAAATGCTCATTTATTATTTATACATTGAAAGCAAATTAATTTAATTCTTTTGTGACTTAGTTTTGGAGTCAGTTTCCTGCTTGTTCAAATTTTCACTGTATCTCAGCGAGAGAAAGACTTTAAGTTTGGCAGGGGACTGCTCATCCCGCACCAGGCTCATTCTGAGACTCTGGGCACCAGAGTGGCGTAGTGGGACAGCAAGGTTTCTCAGCAGGAAGATCTGGGCTCAAATCCAGGCTTCATCTTTCATAGCTAGGTGACCTTACACAGTTATCATGATGACAGTGTCCTCATCTTTGTAATGAGAACTGAGCTATCAGGGTGCCTGGCAGGTTTAAATGATATGACAGTGTAGAAAGGGCAAAGGACATGGTGGATGCTTCAAAGTCACTAGCTTTTTCTCTACCCTTTCCCTCTAGCACATGACATAGAATTTTCAGAACTCTCTGTCCTCACAGAGTTCTTGGAAGTAATAGTCACACCCTCTTCCTGGCTACTCCACACTTATTTGGAAAAGCTGAAAAGTCTTCACAGAAAAGGATTTCTAAAAGCTAACCATTGTGGCTGAATATTTTATGGAATCTATTTAGCTTATCAAATCCTACTTTACAATACATTTTTAGAAATTTTAACTGCATGTGTGAATTTTACACTTTTAGGAGTTGAAATTTCTGGTTGAGTTAGAGCTTTATCTCTATCAACATAAATGAACTGCATTGATACTGTACTGTATTGTACTGTATTGATTTTCTAATTGATGCTTTTACTAAAGGGTTTATTTATTGTATTTAGATGAATTAAACAAATATGGACTCAAGTAAAGAACGATAAGGGCACAGCATGAGAATAAAATAAATTTTTAAAGCCTAGATTTTGATGAAAGTAACAATTGAAGCCTGAGGATATAGCTCAGCAACAAAAGCGCCTGTCAGGCAAGCACAAGGTCCTGAGTTCAATTTGATCCCCAGTACCACAAAAACAAAACAAAACAAAGGCAACAGTTGGTGCCAAGTAATCCCCTAAATACAGAAATTATTTATTTTAAGCATAAGTGTATATATGCATGAATGTATGAATGTGTGTGTGTGTGTGTGTGTGTGTGTGTGTGTGCGCACGCATTGCCTTGGGTATGGAAACAAATAAGGGAAAACATTTCATTTTGGGAGTTCAGAAGGCACCACTAGATCAATAATGTATGTCTTTCTGAAGGGTGCAGCTTGAGATTTGAACTGAATCTATTTAGGCTGACCTGCTAATTTTGTTGATCTTTAGTGATCACAAGCTATGGGCTTTGGCATCAATCATGAAAAGTAAATAGTCTCAAAGAAACTCAGACCTCGGGAGACTGATGCCAACAGAGAGAAAAAATTGCTTAAGTAGAAACAAAATGCTACCAAATGGCACAGCTTCAGAAAGACTTGTCAAATTGCTTTGATCTTTTCCCTCAAGTACATTCTTCACATTATTTGGAGAAAATTATATTTTTAATGCAAGAACAGAAGCTGGGGAAAAGGATTAATTTTTTTCCCTGGAGCATGACACATGACAATGTAGAAAGCAGAAGCATCCCACTGTAGAAATAACTATCAGCTGACCAAGAAAGCTGGAGCCCTGGCTGTCACATTAGTGCTGCCTGGAGCCTTACAGAGGCAGTATGGCAGACCTACCCTGGGCATGGCCATCAGTACCTGCATTCTTGCCCTCCAGGGCTTCATTACAGATTTTGGGAGAGAAAGCTATGTGATTGCTCTGTTTACAATTTTTGCTCTAGAGTAACAAGCTGTATCCATGTACTTAGCAAAAGAAATTTTACAGGAGAAAAGAGTATAATTTGTCCTGTTCTATCATACCACACTCATAACCAAGAAATGAAAAGATGCCAACAAACCATGAAGCGCCGGGGGCAGGGAGAGCAGGGGTCTGTGGACAATGGCCAGGAAGGAAGGGCCCTAAACTGAGCCCCTCACTCTTACCCTGGTCCTGGAAACAGCCCCAGCTTGTCAGTGCGTATGTATCTTATATCACCTTCCTGAACATAAACTTCTTCAGGGAGTGGCACAAGTATTTGTGCTATTTCAAAATCTACTTTGTTTACCACATATCTCAAGGAAATAGCTTTAGGGCCTCTGTAACTTGGTGAAGGAATCCCCTCTGCCCTTTTCCTCCTATTACACTTGCACTAGGTAGGCTGTCTCAGTGTATAATGGCTGCTGTATAAAATTACCACAAATTTGGTATCAGGCCTTAGATATGAATTCCCTCCCAAAGTCTCATATTCAGAGGTGAGGCCTGAATGGAAGGCTCAGGGTGCTGGAGGTGTGATGTGGAAGGGTTAATCCTCACTCCTGCTTCACCCTTTCTCTTTCTGCTTCTTGTCCACTATGTAGCACACAGCCTTTGTCCACATTCTGTTCTGCAGATGAACCGAACCTGCTGAAACTCTGAGCTAAAATAAATCCTCCTTTAAGTTGCAGGTGCTGGGCGCTATGTCCCACCAACAAGAATGCATGTGATGCATCTGGCATGTCAAAACAGTATAAGTTTAGTCTCCTAAACTTGTGGAAGCCAGGTGTCCAAAATCAGTGTTAATATGCTGAAATTCAGGCATCAGCAAGGCTATACTCCTAAAGGCGCTGGTGTGGAGTATTTTCTTCATGTCTTCAGTTTGTGGTGATTACCACCATATTTCGGCTGCTGGCTCCACGACACCAATATTCAAGGTCAAAGTTTTCTTTTCCTTTTTTTTTTTTTCCTTGTTGTATACGCATTTATTTAAAGTAAGTGCTTCATTTAAAAAAAAGGGGGGGGGTCATTTCTAAAGATACTGAACTATGTGTCCTAAATCTCACAGTAGAGTCCCCAGTGTATCTCCTGCTAGGTTATCAAGGGTTAGCTTGCCTACCCAGGGAAGTCCTACCTGTGGCTGTGCCAATCTCCTGAGGTCAGAAAACCATTATGAAACTCAGGGTAGGGAGAAAACAAAACAGCTCCACCTAACTTCCGTCTTCCAGGGAAGAATCCTTCACACCAGGAAGTCTGCAAGCAGTGCTTGAGACACCTGCGCTGGTAGGAATCCCCTGGCTCTTTAGGGACTCCGCCAGCCATCTCAAGGTCAGTGTTTTCAAATCTGTGTTCCCTCTATACATAATTCATGCGTGTATCTAATTTTTCCTGACTAACTCAGGAGAATGCCAAGGATGGCCTTTAGGCTCTCCTGTATTACCAGGATCCCGTCGCCTCATCTCAAGACCCTAAACACAATCACATCACCAAAGTGCATGAGCCCCAAAGAATTAGCAGGAGGTTAGTCATCCCTGGGCAGTTCTCTTTCTGGCTCTTTCTCAAAAAGGTGACATCTGTACAGGCTGCACACATTAGGATATGGGTTACTTCCAACTCCCAGACTACCATAATACCAGTCCCGAGGGCTCAGCCTCCGTACTTAGAAATTTTGTAGTCCAGCCTCCTTCTCTGTCTGGCTTGCCTCTAGTTCTCCAGCCTCTGGTCTTTTGCTCTGATATCCACCTCTCTCTAGCAGCCCTAGCTATGTTGTTTTAGAATTGCACAACTAATGAGTGTGAATGCCTCATGTGTAGAGCGAGGCAAAGACAATTGCATAATGGGAAATGAATTCTAAACATAGTAAAGTCAAGGTTTTGGTGACAAGTTCACAAGAAAATATTAAGTACAGATTAAAACTTATTCTAAAACAAGGAGCGGCATGTGAATCCATAATCTTCTTGGACCATGTTGCTCTTATGGACACAGGCGGTGTTTCCAGCCTTCCCTCTAGCCTCGCAGGCAGATGCCCTTGTGAGGATCTTATGGTGCCCACCATGTGCTTCAGACACAGCCAAGAAATGGGGAAATTCATGCTTCTCTTTGTAGGATCTGTGCATAGAACAGAGACCATAGACACTACAAAGGGTCGGCCCTGGGTTCACATCTCTGCCAGCTTCCTTCTCCTGGTCTCATTAAATTAAGTGACAATTCTTCCCCTGGAAAAGTTAATTTTCACAGTAGTTGAGGATAGTTAGAAAAATGCATGAGCTGCTTCTAACAAACAGAGAGCTGAAAGCAAAGCAGGTGTGCAAAGTGGGGGACTTACCTGGTGATTATCGCTACAGCAGCTCATACTTGCTACTCACATGAAGGCCAAAGAAGACAACATAAAACCATGAAAATGAGAATGTGACTCCCAGGGCTAAAAATCAGTTTGGGGTATTAAAACAGCTGTGGTTTTAAGGAAGTAGCCAGCCAGTCTGACAGAGGGAGTGGTTTTGAAGTGCAAGGAGAGCCTCCCAGGCCTTTGTGCAGTGGTTGCTACCTAACAAACATACAGCGCTAATGTGTGCAGACTGTATAGTAGGTGACCAGCTGGCTCTCAGACGTTGGTCTTTCCTGCTCACTTTTCTCTGCGAAGGAAACATGGTCACTTACAGTTGCATATAAATCCAATGCCGGTCTGATCTTCCCTTATCTTGCTAATTCTTCTCTAAGAAAGAGTTACAAGAAAGAACTACAGCCCTGTGAGCAGATTGCAATATCTCTGCTCCACCTCCACAAGTGGAGCTAGGGTAGATTCACAGCCCACCTCCTACCCAAAGGAAGACATAGAATTGAGTAGAGAACCAACGTGACTCAGATGAGAGTGTGCTGGCCCCTGCATCTGCTTGTCTGAACTTGTCTGGGGTTGGCATTGCTGCCCTTAACTTCTTTGTCGTGACGGTTCTTTCTTTTTTTTTATTTTTTAAACCTAGTTGTCTATCATTTATCACAACCTATTTCTTCTTTAGAATCCAATTTGTCACTGGTTTGGCTTATGATACCAATTGGTTTCTTATTTAACTAAAATCGTCTTAGGTGTTCTATAAAACTGAAATAAACACTGGATGGTATCTGCAACCTAAATATACTGCTTAAGGACATTAGACAATTAATTAGTCTCCAGAAATAAACCTTTCTTCTTTGTCTCTCTCTCTTTCTCCCTCCCTTTCTCCTGTCCTTCCTCCTTCTCCTGCTTCTCTCTCTCTCTCTCTCCTTCTTCTCCTCCACCCTTCTCTCCCTTCTCTCTCTCCCTCTCCCCTAATAATGTCCATTATCCCAACTACCTATTAGGATTTCAGCATCTGAACCAACATGACAAACCTCTGATAGAGGATTTTAGCTGTGGGTGGCTTTTCCCCTAGAGATGCTCTGGAAAAATGGAGACATTTTGTTTTCATAACCTGAATTAGGAGGGAGGGAATCTTTATTTTTGGAGAAAAAGAAAAGATAAATATAAGAGAGAATCTTAGTAGTAATTAACCAGATATAGGCCAAGGATATTTCTAAGAACCCTACTTTTCATAGGTTAGCCCCCTACAACAGTCCTCCAGCTTCAGAGGTGCTGAGGTGGAGAAAGCCTGCCCTGTCCTCTCCTCTGGGCCTACCTCCACTGTGAGTGGGAACCATGACCTGAGGATGCCAGCATGAGCCAAAGCTGCACTGGTAGTGTGCCTGTGGACCTACATAGCATTCTCCTCAGCAACACCTTGGATTTTAAATAAGTAACGCACACAATATGCCAACTTTGTATACCATCCTGCTCCCTGGGAAGAAAATGCCTCTGTAGCTTGGCCCAGGCTCCAATAACAGTTGTACTGTAGTAGCCTTCCCAATAATAGCAAAGCCCATAGTTTTTCTTTGTCACTGTGTGCTGGAATCCCATTAAATTAGACACAGCAGTAGGTAGGTACACAGAACTCCAGTTCCACGTCATCCCTGGTTACCTGGGTGGACAATCCTTTTCATAACACTTCTTCTGTCTCCCATTTGGCTGGGTTTCTGGGTTGCAGAATGTAGCTTTCACCATCCCTTGGCCCTTCTTCACACAATGAGCAGTCTGGCGACGGATGCCTGGGTTTAGACAGAAAGAGCCACACACACTGAGTCATGAGTTCATACACTCACTGGTGGGTGAGCTACCCGATCACTCAAGTGATGGTGCTTACATTGTAAAAGTTGTCCCAGGGTTATTTGATTATTTTTAAAAAAAGCAGACCTCTTTTTTAGCTTTCCTCTTGCTGCAGCTGGCAAAGGGTAGTACAGATCTTTCTAAGGAAAAGACGCTAATAATACAGTTATACTTGACACCAAGGAAATGCAGGTAGATTACTATCTATGAAACACATTGCAACCTAGCCATGGAGACAAGTCTAATGCACATATGCTAGACAGAAAATAAAGTTAGATTTAAATAAGGAAATTAGATGTCACCAAGCGTTACAAGGCAAGTGCTACATTACTGGTCAACAAAATAACAAGGAGGTAGGGAGCTTTAGAGTAGTTTTGATTGGTAAAATCTGAAAAGTAATGGAATGAAAAATAATGTTGACTTAGTGATACAATTTTTTAAAAGTATGAGGTTTTGATAGCAAAGTATGATGACGCTTCTATCTTTGAAGACCAGCTAGAGAATGTAAGGAAGGCACACGGGAATAGCAGAATCTCCCCACAAAAAAATGTTCCAGACATTGTTGTAACTGCGCGCATGTGTGTGTGTGTGTGTGTGTGTGTGTGTGCATGCACGCGTTAATACATTATCTAACCAATGTTTTACTTATTATCTATTATGATGCATAATAATTAAAACCTCATAGCAACTTAATAGATTCAATATAATCATTATCACTATCTGACAGATGAAGAAACTGAGGGAATTCATATATTGAGAAAAGGAAAGGACTGCTGGCCTGGTTAACTGGGACATCATGGGCAGGAGAACTTACAGGAGTGCTAGGATACAAAGAATGGCAAGAGAAGGGGCAGTGAGGAAGAGAGTGAATGTCACTCTGAAAATGTCTAGTGCTTTAGTTAAATGAAAAAGACCAAGTAAGATGACTGCACGTTGAGTCCGCCGGGGACAGTGCAATCAGTCTGCACACCCTGAGTTTAAGAATTTCCATTTTCCTCTGGTGCTGGGGACTGCGCATATGATTTGTGTATGCTAAGCAAGGACAGTCCCAGAGCCACATCCCAGGCCTGATAGCCAAGTCTTGAGCAGGTTTCCTGCAAGCTGGTCACCTCCTCATTTTATTGCCGAATACGCTGAAGCGCTTATGTGAACAGCTGGTGGGACCTGGCGGGAGCTGCTGTCCTGCCATCTTTGGTCACATGCTGCCTCAGAAAACACCCATTCAGCTGGACTGCCTAGCCCCACTGCAACAACCAGATATGGAAGGACATCCCAACTTTTAAACCAGAAATAACTGCAAAAACAGTAAGGCGTTGACATCATTTTCTCATTGCTGAGACAAAATGCTGGACACCTGCCACTTAAAGGATTAGAGGTTTATGTTGGCTCACAGTTCCAGTCCCACTGACTTCAGGGCAGAAAAGGCAGGGCAGGGGGCACAGTGGGGAAGGCTGCTTACATCACGGCGGCCAGGAAGCAGAGAGAGAAGGAAGGTGGCAGATAAGGAGCCAGACCCTTCTGGAACAGGCCCCAACGATGGGGCCCATGTACAAGCCCCAAGTCCTACCAAGAGCAAGGCAGCTGTGGCACTTCCATAACTCAGTCATCTTCTAAAAGCCCTGCCTACAAGTGCAATAAGATCATCAGAGTGCTCTGAGTCACAACAGTCGGTCTCCTACATTTTCAAACTTTTAGCTGTTTTCAACTAACAAATGTTAGGGGAATCAAGACTGGAATGGTTGGTACCAAAAAAGCCAACAGGAAGCTGCTATTGTATGGTGGGAAGAAGGAAAACATTAGATGCTTGGAAGTTTCATGGAAGTCTGGAGTATTTTAACAAATTATGGTCAAATGTAAAAGGAAGACCTGAAGAGGTAGGCAGTATGGCCACAGAGCTTGTTTCTCGCATGAATAGCAAGGATGTACATGCCCAATGCTTCTCACTTCAGAAACAATAGAAAAGCACAAACCCTTTCTTAATATTCCTTTCAGAAAGTTCACAGTATTTCCTGGTGCCAACATACTGAACCAAAAATAAAATGGCCAGGTAAAGAGGCCAGGCAGATTTGACTGCTAAATGGAAAATTAATAACTGCATGTCAAAATTTCTACTTTGACAATAATGGCCTGGGTGACCAATAATCATTTTTTCCTCCTACTCCTCTGGTTCCTTGCAGCCAGACCCAGAACAAGCCTAAGTCTCCCAGGGAAAGAGGCACCAACCCTAGTGTCAGACTACTTTGATGACCTAGGAGAGCAATACCTGGCCAAGTGCTTCTCCCCAATCTGGTGTTTCAACATTGGTTTGGTGAAATTTAACTCATAGTTTAATTCTTGGTTAATGTCTGGTTAAATAAATAAATAACTACAATAAAACTAATAAGTCAAATCCAAAGGTTTTGGGTTCCAGTCCGTACTTTCCCTACATATCATTTGGTTTACTCTGCCAAAATGAGAATGATTTTATTCCAGGAATTTCAGGGCAAGAAACTGAGCTAGCTGGTTTCAAAATCTAAAGCCTGGATTTGATTAAGAACATTTTAATAATGAAGGTTCTTGGGAAAAGGAACTCTTCTCTAATACAAATGCCCATCAACTGAGGAATAGATAAAAAAGATGTGGTATTTTTACACAATGGAGTATTACTCAGCAATAAAACAGAGAAACTTGGGGCTTTTATAGGACAATGGATGCAACTAGAGACCATTCTCATAAGGCAAATAAATCAGACCTGCATGTGTAAATATTGTACTGTCTTGCTATTAACCTGAAAAATAAATAAAATCTGAAAGATACAACAGATGCTGTGAAAAGGAAAGAATGTGTTCAAAGGGAAGGAATAACTGGGATAAGGAAAAAGAGAAAGAAAAAGAAAGAAGGGAAAGAATATATATGTACAAATGGCTATTATAAACAAATCAACAAACAACAAAAGTTGGACAGGCTGTGGGGAAAATTCTCCACTGTTGGTGGGAATGTAGACTGGTGCAACCATTATGGAAATCAGTGTGGATTAAAAAACTAGGACTGGAAATCCCATTCAAAACAGTTATCACCCTTCTGAGAATTTTCCTAAAGGAACTGAAAACATCATATCATAGTGATATAGGTGTGCCCATGTTAGTAGCAGCACAATTTGTGATAGCCAAATCTTAGAAACAACCAAAATGCCCATCACTTGAGGAATGGATGAAAGAGAGGTGGTGTTTTCATACAATGGAGTATTACTTAGCTATAAAGAAGATAAACTTGAAGCCTTTGTAGGTAAGTGGATGCAGTTTGAAGCTATGCTCAGAAGTGAAATAAACCAGACCCACATGTGTAACTATTGTATTGTCTCCCTAGTGTAAGAACTCAAAAGAAGAAATAAAAATTGAAAAGTATAACACAGTTAAATGGAAAAAGAGAACGTAAGGATTAAACAACAAAGAGAGAGAGAGGAGAAAAGTTAGGAAATAAATATGGCAAGAACAACATCAGAAATTTACATAAACAAGATGGTTAAGGCCATGGTCCCAAGAATTTCCATCAGGTTTTTGAAAATAGCAGTTAATGGGTAGAATTCTCTCCCTGACTAATTCTATATGCTGATATCTGTGAACTAAGCAACTACATTGTGGACAGCAATGTGCAACAGTAAAACCATGCTTAAAACACCTGTCATTTTGATCTTATAAATGCATACTGCTTCTAATGTCATATCAATTATTGCTGTACTCTCTGTAAAGTAAATGTTTGTAAAAAAAAAGTTATAAAAGTAAATGAGACAAGAAAAACAAAATGTTACAGGATTGTCCTGCTGCAATGTATATGGTTTGATTTATAAATTTTTGTGTAAAAAATGTGTAACTGTTTTTTAACATTCCATAGGGATTTAAATTTTAGAATATCTATGATTGTTGGAAAAAAGCAGTTCCATTGTATGTCTAAGGTATGTGATATTCAGATAGATAGGGATGTTAAACTTAACTGCCTCTGTTACAGGATAATAATATCATTAAGCTTCTCTTCTGGATGTTTAACAACTAAAGTTTATAGACTAAAAATTAGAGAAGTACATGGACTAAAAAGATAGCCAATATTTTGGCCTTAGCCTTCAAGGTCAGTGAGGACTCAGGGCATAAGAGAACCTCTGCTGTGACATCCTATTACTAAGTGGAGTCCCAAATTTTCTGATCCAGGAGATTATGGGACCACAGAGGAAAGTGATTGATGATGTATAGTGTGCCTAAGGAGAGTCACCTAGAGAAAAAAACATACTTTTAGGCTTTCACAGAGAGCAAATTGGTCAAGCAATGATAGTGACTCATCTAGATGTCTGACACTGACAAAAGATCCACAAGGTGCTATACATGGTTCGAAGTTAAATTCTGAGGGGATTTGACTGACCTTGTCAGCTACAAAAGTTACATTTTGAGTTATATAGGTCTTGCTTTAACTTGGTCTTAACCATCCAGCAGAACAGTGTAACCATGAGGTATAAAAGGTAAAGCTATATTGAGGCTGGGGAGATGGCTCAGTGGAATAAGTGCTTCCCTGGCAAGTGCAAGGGCCTGAGTTTAATCCCTGGTTCCACCAAAAAAAAAAAAAAAAAAAAAAAGGTAAAGCCATATTAATACACTGAGCTATAGAAGGATCAAGTTAATAGCTTTGGACAATTGCCAGTTGTGCTGACAACTCACTAGTATTATGGACTATTGGACTAAAGTTATTTTACTGAATTCAAGCCCTTACAATCTTTGGACTGGCATCAAGTATGAAAATATCCTTTAAAGACTTCTCTAAGTACAGCTTTTCTAACTCTAATGGAACACTCATTTCTGACAAAACAAAAAAGGGGATATAAATAAAGGACTCGTTTGTTGTGAAAAATATATGTGCATGCATATGTGTACATGCAAAATAGTTAAGATAAATACACAGTTATGTTGTTTTAGTTCATTGAGAATAAAGGCTTATAGTAATATTGTTTAGACAAGATATCATGTTTGCATCTTCTCCTCTAAATAACTACTATGAAGACAACAATATGCAATGCATTAATTATTGTAACTGTCCTACTACCCTGTTTTGGAATTATTTCATCTTTCTGTCTCATTAAAATAAATAAAAAAATAAAAAATAATATATATGTATATATACAGGATAGTTGGGATACCTGTAGTGCTGATTTCTGCTGGTCTATTCAAAGGAGTGGTTAATGCTTAAATTTTCTTTTTCTCTTTTCAAATTTTTATAACTTTGTTTTACCAATTTTATAGTTCATATCTGGTGATCTGAACAACTATTTTGAAGACAACCATATGCAATATGACAACCATTGTTGAATTCCTATTATTTTGTTTAATGAAATTTTGTACCATTTCTATTGTTTTTTAACTATTATTTTCTTTAAAAATAAAAACAATAAAAATTAAAAATTATAATTCCATTAACACTAAAATGAAGATGATTCTGCTGAATATTATTTCATGGCTAACTTAGAAAATAGTTTGTTGGAACTCTGGTCTGAATGTTTCAAAATTATCAGCTTAGTGAATGTGTGAACAGCAGCTTTTGCTTTCCAAAGAGGATTGTGACCACAATCTCTTACTCAGCATCCTCTTGTGGATGTGAACTAGACACCCCTCCAGTGAGACATGGAACTGGATTCCATTATTCGTGGACAAATGAAGAAGGGAAACTAGGGTGAGATCAGAAAATGCCATGCAGTATCCTTCACCTGGTTCTTTTGTGCCTTTGACTCTCAGGACATCTAGCCACCATGGTCCAAGAAGGCCACCTCCTTAAAGAGATCAGGCATAGGGGCCTGGATTGCTAGCCCCAGTGAGTCCAGTCATGGGAAGGAAGGAACTTCCAGTCAGTTCCACACCCCAGGCATTTGAAGCACTCCCACTGAAGCTGCCCCAGCTGAGACAATCTGAGGTCTAAAGTACTGGAGCAGAGAGACACCATCCCCAGTGTGAGCTGTCTAAATTCTTGCCTATAGAATTTGTGAGCGTGGTAAAGCTGGCTGCTTCTTTTCTGAACTATGGTTAGGGTGGTCTGGTAAGCAGAAGTGGTAATAAGAACAGCACTCAATGAATGTTGATTTTTTTTTCCTTTTCCAGGCAGGATCCAGAGGTACAATCCAGCTTGCTAAAATTTACCTGCCATTGATTTTATGTCCTGTCTTGTTCTACAGTGCTGCTTCCCTCAAGACATTCTTTGTGTACTTTCTCATCTTGCTCTGAACCTTGGGGAGATAATCGTGATTACTGTGGTTTCCTGTGTTTGGGAAGAGAAACACTACCTCTTTGTTTAACAGTTCCTTCCCCTTAATTGTTCAGGTCAAGGAATGGTAGTCATGTTCCAGTCTTCCTCCTTAGGAAATGACAAAAGCAATCAATGACCTTTCTTGTTCTCCTTAAATCCTAGCCAAACCTGTGAAATTAGCCAAAGTTGTCAATTTAAGTGTCCCAACTCTTTCCTGCTGTGGTCTTCAGATATCTTCTTTACAGTAAAACAAATGCAAATTAGTAATTTTCAGTGACATTTTTATTATAATATCCTGTGTTAAAGAAATATTCTATTATTATAACAATTGGTTTTCAGAAAAAAAACCCAATTGCTATAATAATAGAATATTTCTTTAACACAGGATATTATAATACCTCATATATCTGGGGTTAGAACAGTTATCATTATAAAATACTACAGAAACAGAAAGCATAAAAAAATTAGGCTAAATCTATGTGACCTTTAACTTTCTCTGAACATTAAACCAAGGAAAGTCACATTAACTTTCATTTAGCTTTCCATTTGTTTCTTTTCTGTGCAGACTGAGCATAGCCCTCAAAGAAACATTAGTTAATTAAGGATGCCAGTCAATTAACACTTTGGCGTAGCAATAAGCGAACTGCTTATCTGGAAGCATTGCCTTGAAAAGATAGCAGAAATCAATAATATTGAAAAATATATGAAAATCAAATTAAAAATTTCCAAAATGTTCTGAATCTCATTCTTTAGCTAGCAATGAGAATATTGCTTAACTGGTGTAATTAGTTGACAAGTCTCACCCAAAGTCATCAATAAAAGGTCAATCCATTGATTCTTAAGAATCAGCACTCGGGAGGCGGAGGCAGGATTGTTGTGAGTTCGAGACCAGCCTGAGCTACAAAGTGAGCTTAAGGCCAGCCTGAACTGCATAGTGAGACCCTGTCTCAAAAAGACAAAAAAAAAAAGAAAAGAATCATCTTCATCCCTTCTTGGCCTTCTGACTAAGATCAAATGTAGTACTTGTTTTTAATCAGTTTAAGAACCATCTCTTTACCCACTAAACCTGATAATTCGGGTTGAAATTCTGTCTTGAAATACTGAACAAGTTCCTCATATGAGCCAACAGTAACACAGTTTGTCGTGCCACACGGACCCAACTCCAGACACCCTGAGAGGGCCACTGAGACCAGGTGTGGTGGTGCATGACTGTAATCCCATACTGGGGAGGCTGAAAACAGGAGGACCTAGCTGTCTAGCAAGACCTGTATCAAATATGTATTATTCATAAAATATTGAGATTGTAAAATAGTGAGAGTCAGGTCTATAGTTACCTTAGTTCTTACAAGATTAACTTGATTTAAAAGTTCAGTTTAAGGAAAGCATAAATAAAACAACTAAAGATGAATATTGTAACCAAAGATTTAGCTTATTGTAATGATCTCTGGCAAAAAGTGCAGTATTTCCTATCATTCAAATTTAAGAGCAATATTCTTTAAGGCAGTAATTTAATCCCACCATCTGAAAGAGAGAGTACTGTATACTCAGTCTATAAAATACTGAATAAAATCCCTTTTCTATGATGACTGAAAGGAGGCTATTGGCTGGCTCAGCCCACCCTGGGGCAGGGCTGGTATGGCATGTGGTGCCGGGGATTGAACCCTGATCCTTGTGCTTTGCTTAAACTTGCCTAACGAGGCACTTTAGACCACTGAGCTATCTTGCCAGCCTGACATTTCTTGTTATAATGTGAAATAACAAGTATCTGTGGCTTGATAGAGATCCTGTTAGTGCAACTTCCCTAAATGCACAGCAATGACATTATCATAACAGGACGAAGGTAGGCATGGAACTCAAAACCCAGCTGTCCTGTTGACAAATGCATCTTTATTCTACCAACTTTCAATTTATTCCTAGTAAATGTCTATGTAGTTTTTCTTTCCTAGATCTTTTGGCACTCTCTGCTCTGTCTTCCATGTTTAATGAGTTCAGATCTACCCTCCCTAACAAAACTCAGTCCAAGAGAGGTTGGTATCCATAACACAGTGAAGTGTATGTGTGTGTGTGTGTGTGTGTGTGTGTGTGTGTAAGCAACACATATTTATTTCTAACTGAGGTCTTCTTGCTTAAATATCAGCTTAAAAGAGCAGGTTGAGCAATCTTCAATAAAATTGCATGCAGTTTTAGAATTTTCAATATTTGTTTTCCTAAATGGATTGTGACTTTCCTTGACCAAAGAGGCAAGAACTAAATTGCAGAAATAATTCAGACAAGAGGAAGAAAGACAGGGATGAAGTCCAAGCTTGGGCGGCCCCCTTAGGGTAGGCCATTGTCCCACCAACAGATGTAAATATGCAGAATTAAGAGAATGTAAAACCATTTTTTCACAATACCACTGTTACGAATTTCACAGGACACAAGAAAGCTTTGGTTAGGGCATATATATTGCCACTGACAAAGACCTGCAGCACTGACTCTGTGGGTTTCATATTACTATGAAAGTAATCCTAGATTTTTACTACAATACTATCTTATTTAGTATGGAATTCTGAAGTTTCCTATGAGCTCAGTGTCTATTTCAAGTCCTTCGTGCAGTTGTTTCCTAACAAATAATCCATTGGTTTCACTGTGGTTGGTGACTTTTTGATGGGAGACTCAGATAAATTTCTTTCAGCAAGCTTTCTGTAGTGGATGGTTACTCTCTCTAATTTTATGTGAGGAGTAGGTCTAAATTCCCTATCAGAGTGTCCATCCCTCTGGGGAAGGCAGGAGTGAAAGAAAATGTGGCTGAGTAGCCTAAAAAGGCAAGACTGACATAAGAGAAACATGCTAAACCTCCAAGGAGTGGATTGTGGGAAACAAACTGAATCTCATACTGATCAGCTAAACCTATGATGTTATCTTGCGATTCTGATCTAGAAAAGATAAAAGATTTTTTAAATATTCAAAATAAGAAAATGACATCTTAGTGAATAGTTTTTCATCACAACTGCACAAATATATAAAATATAAATATGTGAAAATATCAGATTATAAAGTATGTAAAAACAGAACTGCAGAGGGGTGTGGGGAGATAGCTCAGTGGTCTAAGTTCCTGCCTGGCAAGTGCAAAGATCTGAGTTCAATCCCCAGTACCGCATGCTATGCTGGCCACTGAAACTGGCCACTGGGGCACATGCCTGCAATCCCAGCACTGGGCAGGCTGAGACAGGAGGATCAGTATAAGTATGAGCTGTGTAGTGAATCCCTGTACCAAATAAATAATTAATTAAAAGACTAAATTTATTTTTAAAAAGAGAACTACTGGAACACCCCATGCAGAGCTGTAGGTAAGTATCGCTCAGAACATAGAACAACTTAAGGGAGGGCTCTGCCCAGTTAGTTGTAGGGGAGCAAGCAGTTAGCAGTGGATGTGTGTTCAGCTCTAGTGAGGCTGCGCTATAAATGGCCCCACATGAAATTGATATGAGAACACCTGATATGAGAACACCATTACAGTGGATGCAAATGTCCTCCAAAGACCATGTGCTAAAAGGCTTCATTGATGTCTAAATGGCTTTTAGGAAGTCATTAGATAATGAAGCTTCTTATGGCTCTATCTCCATGAGTTTATTAGGAGGTAGGACCTAATTGGATGAAGCAAGCCACAGGGATGCCGTGGGTATGTTTCCTCCCTAGGTACTCCTGGGCTCGTTCTCTCTCTGCTTCCTGGCTGCCACCCATCAACTCTTCTGCCATGATGCTTTTGCCTTGTTAAAATCTTAAAGCAGTGGAGTCTACAGATTATGGATTGAAATAGGAAGTTACAGTATTTTCCTCCTTAACTTATGTAAGTGGTTCCCCATAGTAACAAAAAAGCGGACTAGCACAACTACCTTCATCAGAAATTACTGACAGCCTTCACTGTTGATGAATTTTAGGCCTCAAAAGGTGGTAAAACAAGGTTGAAGCTTCTCAACTGGGACCTCAGCCAAGCTTTGCTGGCTCCACGACTATTTCTAACTCATCCGTACCGTTACTAGAGATGGTGATTCTGAGCAACTGAGACACATCCTGCTCCTGAAAAGAGGCCCTGCAGTGGAGGCAGGTCAGGACCACAGAATGGTGAGAGAAGATGCAGCACCCATAGAGAAGAAAGGAGCAGGGTGGGAAGGAGAAGTGAATCACTACCAAGACCAGTTTAGCCTATATTCTAAATATTCTAAATTTGTACATTTTTCCACCTATGACATTTCAATTTTCACTCAAGCCATAGTTATTTACTTAGAACTTCTACCTGGCCTCCTAGGCTTTAGTATTTCTCTGACATACAAATAAAATGTTGAAATAAATGAAGACATCTATTTCACTAAGAAAGCACAAGAAACTGCGAAAATAAGAAAGAAATAAGAATCAATGGACAACGAAAAGCACCTATAAAAACTTCAGGAAAAATACATAATTGTTGATTTAAATAAAGCTGCAGTGAAAGAAAACACTACACATGAGAATTGAAAGTAAGTAAATGAGAATACATACTGAAAAAATTAGAATTCAATTTAAAAGAAAAAAATATACTGGAAGAATATGAAAGAGCAGTTAAGACATATACAGAATTTATTAAGAGTTGTTCATAAGATAAAGTACAGAAAAAAGAATAGAAAATGATCAAAAAGTAAAATTTAAGTAGTTGCTGAGCATATTCTGGATTTTTTTAACAGTTCCATTTTACATATAACTCATTTAATTCTCAAGTCCACCATGTGATGTAGAGATGATAAGGAAGCTAGAATATTTTCCTCTATAAGTATCTTACATTTATAGGTGAAGCAGCTCAGATATAGAGAACTGACACAAGGTTACAGTGTGAATAATTGGTTAGACTGGGATTTGAACAGGGCTGGTCTGGTTCCAGAGTCCATGATCTACTCACCATAACATGCTAGTTGGACCAGCATTCTCTGAGAATGAGGTTAGCCCTGTTGCGAGTTGTGACTATACAACTGTAGGAGGTAATTGCCAGAATGCATTTTTAAGGGAAAATTGGTGGCTACTCTGTAGGAAGAAACAAGAAGATGAATGAAAGAGAAATGAGAAAGAGAGTACTTTTGGAGTAAGAGTTCAGGAATAAGCATGGATTATCCATAGGACTAGCAATGTCAAAAGTGGTGGACTTCAGCCTTTTACAGCTCAGCATATTAATATGGATTTACTTTTTATACCTCATCTTTATACTTTTCTGCAGGATGGTTAAGACCAAGTTAAATCAAGGCCTATATACCAAGAAATGTAGCTTTTGTATCTGATAAGGTCAGTCAAATCCCCTGAGGATTTGCCCTGAAACCCTGTAGCACAGGGTTTAACCAGTCAAGAAAAGTTGTCAAAATCAATTACATTAAAGTTCAACATGTCTTAGCCTGGTTTCTGTTTAATTTACACGCGATAAAAATAAGCAAAGCCAAAGGACAAGCTGAAGACTAGAGCAGAGGCCTCTCACTTAGCTCACATTACCTCTGAGGTTTCTGTGATTTTTTAAAGATGTCTCTAAACCAAATAAATTACAGTTCCATTCACTAAATACTTAAGTCTCCACTTAAGAAATATTTATGGCCTAATAACTTAGTAGCTACTGGGAAATTTATGCATGTAAATGGAAAGACAAAGGGTCTTTTAGGATCAAGTTAACTTATTAATGAGATATGTGCATGTACTGAATACTATACAACTTTCCAGATTTTGAGATGAGACTAGACCCTGTTTCCTGTTCTACATTATCAAATGGTATTCTATTTATTTTTAATCATAACAGCTACTGTGAATCCAGTGTCACAGGTAGTGTCACTAAAGGGAATACATGTGACTCACCTTGAAATTTTAGCTCATGAGGCATCCTGGAGATGTTAAGTATTGCTGTTTGCCTTAATGATGTTTCTGTCTCTCCAGAAACTTCAGACTATTCCAAGAACTCTTGTAAGTTCATTGGTTTACTTTAGCCTATGCAAAGGCTGTATGATCTGTGAATCCACTTCTACATAAACATATTTAAGAAGCTCTAATATTGAGGTAAGTCTAATAATTATAAGATGTCCTTTTTTAGCATCACAGAATTGATTACCACAAAATCATATACTGTATCAATAAATTTTGAGACATTCATATAACAGATTGGTATGCAACTTCATAATGCATAGAGCTACTTTTATCCCAAAGACATAATGTTCAGTAAACAAAGGAAGGAATAATATATTACATACTACTAGTAGAAAGCTTAAGTGTCTAAGAAACAATATTATGACATGTACTTTGTGTGTATAATAAAAATACATAATAACATATATGAAAGCAGTAAGTACCAATTTCATGACCTCAATATTTAACTCCAGGGAAAATAGGAAGAAAATAAAGTGGAGGATGCTCCCCAAAAGTAATTGTGTTTTACTTTTTTAAAGAGAAAAATTCAAACAAACATGACTGAAAGATAAGATCTGACAGTCAAAGCCAGGAGACCTGTTGCTGTTTGTGTACTATGTTAGAGGAAAACTATGGGGCCAATGAAGATGGCAATTTGGAAGAAATAGAAGAGGAAGTAAGGCCTAAGAAAAGAAAAAGATGAAATAATGTGGACAAAGATCCTGGGATGGAGGATGTAGAAAAAGATAAGAAGAGGTGAGGCCGTCCCCAGCTGAGCTCTCACCAAATTCCCCAAACTGACAAAACAGATGAACGCTATCATTGATACTGTGATCAACTACAAAGATAGTTCAGGGGTAGAAACTCAGTGAAGTCTTCATTCAGTTACCTTCCAGGAAAGAGAATACTATGAATTAATTAAGACGTCAGTGGATTTAAAAAAAAATAAAGGAAACAATTCATAATCATAAGTACAGGAGTCTGGGTGACCTGGAGAAAGATGTCATGCTTCTGTGTCACAATGCTCAGACGTTCAACTTGGAGGGATTCCAGATCTACAAGGACTCCATCCTCTTTCAGTCAGTGTTTAAGAGTGCACAGCATAAAATTAGAAGAAAGGAAGAAAGTGAGGAAGAAAGCAATGAGGAAGAGGAAGAGGTCGAGGAAGAGGAGTCTGAGTTTGAAGCAAAATCTGTTAAGGTGAAAATCAAGCCCAATAAGAGAGACGAAGAAGGGCAGGACAAAGAAAAAGGCAAGAAAAGGCCAAACCAAGGCAAAGTGAAGCAAGTGGTGGGTGATTTTGACAATGATGAAGAGCAGGATGAAAATGACGAGTCAGAAGCACATGAGACTGAGGATGAGTGACCCCCATGGAACTGAATATTTTTCCTCCCCTCTCCCATTTCTACACAGTGGCTTCACGTGTCCTGTGGGCACTGGGTTCTTTCTGTGTTCTCTCCCTCATCTTATAAACTAGCTTTAGTATAATGCCAGAAAAATATATATCATGGTATAAGAAACACAAAGTTTGTAACCTAAGTGACCAAATGGGCCTCAAAGATTCAAAGATTAAAACAAACAAGATTTCCTTATGATAGCCATTCTTTCTGGAGATGGTATCTCAGTGTTGTTTTTATTTGCATTTCATGGATGACTAGCGATATGGAGCACTTTCTCATATATTTATTTGCTTCTTTAATTTCGTCCTCTGAGAAGTGTGTATTCATCTCAGATACCCATTTCTGAATTGGGTCTTTAAATTTGAGGGCCCTGTTCTATCTTAGTTCTTTATATATTCTAGACAGTAGACCTCTGGCTGATTGCTTATTAGTTATGATTTTTTCAAAATTTGTGGGTTGTCTTTTCACTCTGTTGACAATTTCTTTTGACATGCAGAAGCTCCTTAAGAAGAGTTGATCCCAATTGTTGGTTCTTTCAAGTGTTTCCCGTGCGAATATATGTTTGTTCATGAACTCTTTACCTACCTCTATGTCTTCAAGAGTTCCTCCTACTTTCTCTTCCAGGAGATTGAGTGTTTCTGTTTTAACGTTTAGATCTTTAATCCATTTTGACTTTAACTTAGTGCATGGTGATAGAGCTGGGTCAAGTTTCAGTTTTCAGCATGTAGAAAGTCAGATTTTTCGGTATGTAGAAAGCTAGGTTTTCCAGCATCATTTGTTAAAGAGGCTATCTTTCTTCCAGTGAGCTTGTTTAGCCCCTTTGTCAAAGATCAGATGGCTGAGTGTGATTGTAGATGCCTCTGTGTCTTCTAATCTATTCCACTGATCCTCAGGTCTATTTTGTTGCCAATACCATGTTGATTTTATCACAGTGGCTTTGTAGTATAATTTCAAGTCAGGAATTGTGATGCCTCCCCTCACTCCAGAAAGAATGGCCATCATAAGGAAATCAACCAACAACAAACGTTGGAGAGGTTGTGGGGAAAAGGGAACCCTTCTCCACTGCTGGTGGGAATGTAGACTGGTACAACTATTGTGGAGATCAGTGGGGAGACTCCTCAAAAGAGTAGGACTAGAAATCCCATTGAAGCCGGCTATCCCCCTACTGGGAATGTTCCAAAGGTACTGAAAACATTGTATCATAGTGATATATGTGTACCTATGTTTATAGCAGTGCAATGTGTGATAGCAAAATCTTGGAAACAACCAAAATGTCCATCACATGAGTAATGGTTGAAAAAGATGTGGTATTTCTATATAATGGAGTATTACTTAGCTGTTAAGAATGATAAGTCTGAAGCATTTATACTGAAGTGGATGCCACTTGGAACATATACTTATAAGTGAAATAAACCAGACACACATGTGTAAATATCGTATAGTGTCCCTAGTATAACAAGCAAAAAGTATAAATACAAATGGAAACGTACAGCAATAACTAAAATCAATTGAGTCCGATAAGGCAAAGTGAATGGCATATGTTGCAGGATACTAACCAGCTTTTTTTCTGAATGGTTAACAACCTAAGTTCACAGATCAAAGCTGGAGAAATAGAAGAGCCACAAGGCCTACCAACATTTTGGCCCTAGCCTTTCAAGGTCAGCGAAGACTCGGGACATAGGAGAACCTGTACTGCAACAGCATGAAACTCAGTTGAGCTCCAAATTTTCTGAATAAGGAGATTATGGAGCCACAGAGGCAAGAGATCAAAGTTCTATAGTGTGCCTGGGGAGAGTCACATGGAGAGAAACCTTTCTCTCAGTCTCTTATGGAGAGCAAACTAGTCAAGCATTGGCCATGACTCATCCACATGGATGACACAGACAAAGGATCTACAGGATAAGATCTGTGCACTGAAAGCAGGACCTTGTGATTTCCAGGCAACTGCTAATTTTAGTGAACTATTTCCCCAACACCCCATTCCTATTTCTTAATCAATAAAATTGATTAAAACATACAAAAAAATAAAATAAAACAAACAAGAGCTTTTGATGGAAAATGTGGGTGGATAAAGTATTTCTATGGGTGGGTCTAATTTGGTAAAGGTTTGTACCTGGTTTTATCATCTGTTTCGATGAAATTTTTGGATTTTGTAGCACTGGTAACCAGGAGAAGCCATTAAAAGCCACTGGTTATTTTATTTTTCATCAGGGAATTTTCAAGATTTTTATTTGTTCAGTATTTTTTTTACCCTGTGGTACATATTAGCAACTTTGATAGGTGATAAATACACAGTAGTTAGATTTCACCTACATATATATTTTTCTCTTCTATACTCTATGATTTTAAAAATGCTTTTAAAATTGTATAAGATTTATGTCTACTGTAAACATTGCTTCATATTTTTACTCTTGGCTTTAACAATTTTTTTGAAAACAATATTGAATATTGTGAGCTATATAGTGTACTGGATGGCTTCTTTTGTCCATCTGATTTCCTATGTCACCAATGTGTGTTGTCTCTGTCTCCCTAAAGTGTACTTAGTCTTTGCTTTATTTGCATAATGTCTTTGGTTGCAAGGAAGAAGCCTGAAGCAAATAAAGTTCCAGTAATTTTGGAAAGAGAGAGAGTGAGAGAGAGAGAGATCTGACAAAGCCAAATGCTTGGTACATAGGAATGTCAGTATAGGCTCTATATTTCTTTGGAAAAATATAGTATATGAAGTGTCCTCATTAAAAGGTTTAGAAATTATATAATAGAAAAAATGACTACTGCTATCTGTTTGCAAGCTTTTTATTACTGAATCAATTTAGCAATAGTTGCTAAGTTAATATTGCCATAATATTTATGTTCTTTGTGCCTTAAAATTTCACATGAAAATGAAAACAAACAAAATACTTTGCATTGTTCAATCACATTTATTTGAAGAACAAAAACAAGGAATTTGTTAGGAAAGTTTTGCTTTATCTTCATAGCAAAATATAATGAATCCATAAAAAGATAGCTATATAGATTATAGAAAAAGGTCAGAGAGATGGCTCAGCAACTTAAATGCCTGCCTGGTAAGCACAAGGTCCTGAGTTTGATCCCTGGTACCAAAAAGAAAAAGATTATATGAAGAGAAGATTTAAAATATCTCTATATCCCTGACATAATGCTAAGTGAAAGAATACATTGTATATGTACATAAATAGATCCTTTTGCACACAATTGTATACAATACTCCGTGGCTTATGATGGGAATTATGTTCTGATAGAACCATTGGTAAACTGAAAATATCCTAAGTCAAAAGTACACTTAATACGCTTACTCTACTAAACACTGTATCATAGCCTAGCCTACTTATATGTGCTAAGAACACTTAGCTTACAGAATGGCAAAGTCAAATATTACAAAGCCTGTTCTGTAATAAAGTGGTCTGTGTTTCATGAAATATTGGGTATTGTATTGAAAGTGGAAAACAGAACAGTTGTACCAAGTACTAAAGAGCATCTGTTAGGTGTTAGAGTGAGGATTTTCTTCTTTTATTTTTAGTGATGTTTTAATTTATTTCTATAGTGTAGAAAGTTTTGACTTAAAATAATAAAAATCCAAATCAGGTGTGGTGGTACTTTTATGTTAAGTCCAGCATTCTGGGAGGCTGAGGTAGGAGTGGGGCAAGTTCAAACCCAGCCTGAGCATCTTAGCAACTTAGTAAGAGTCTGTCTATAAATTTTTGAAAAATTCTAAAGCTACAGATCCAGGAGAGGCCCTGAGTTTAATTTCCATTCACACACACACACACACACACACACACACACACACACACACACACACACGATCCATCACGTTCCAGGCACTTTTCCATCTTTAGTTTTCAAAAGATATATCTTTGTGTAAATATTATAGTATTTCATCCTGTTTATAGTAAAATAGATATCTTGTCTTTTCCTCAGAAAGAGCAAGAGGATTCACAATAACTCAGGTAGTGTGGCTGAAGTGTGAGCAGACTTGTAGACTCTGTGATAACCCCCATCAAGGTTTCCTAATCAGAATGACATTTCCCCACGTAGGTGAGGGGTATCGCTGCAGGATCATGATGTAATAAAATCAGGTGTCTGATTCACATTGGCTAAGGTTGTGCAATTTTCCAGGTAACTTTATGTTCATGAAAAAAATTAGTCACTTAGGGGCTGGGGAGATAGCTCAGTGGAATAAGTGTTTGCCTGACAAGCACAAGTCCTGAGTTTGATCCCTGGTACCACCACAAAAAAAAAGGAAAAGAAAAAAATTTGGTCACTTAGTTCCTTATTCCCAATGCAGTGAAATAGTGTGCATTAAGTAAAGCATTGTCCTGTCTTGAGAGAGAAGGGTGGGATGTTCTGATTGTGCAGGACTCTGTCCAGTCAGCACTGATAATTTTTACTTTGTGGCATCTTGGGACAAGATTCAAACTTAAACTTGCCCTTCGTTGAAAGATAAGAGCAAGAGGGAGTCACAAACTGAAAAAGTACTTGTTATTGTATTCGCAATGACTTCATTTTCATCACACAAGCTCCTCTGGGGATGGAGCAGAAGAGCTGGAATTGCCAGGGGCGGGTAGGAGGCACTACTGGACCCCCTCTTCTACCAACTGTCCACAGGCCCTGACCTTGGCACTCTGAAAGCTCATCCCCAAAGGTCCTTGAATCCTTCTGCATTTCTTAACCTCCCTTCCACAGAACCCAGTGGCCTCAGGCCAGCCAAAGAGATGCGTGGACAAGAGTCTCTCCCTTTGAGCCAGGCTCCCGTGGACTGCAGGCTGTCCTGTGCAACTCTGAAGACTTCTGTACACAGACTGCAGTGGCCTTTGATCCTCCCTGGCTCACTTTAGCAGGCTGGGACAGATTTCTAGAGAAAGAGCTGTTTCATACCTGTTCCACACGTTACACTGCACTCTGTCCAGCGGCCAAACTGCCAGAAATACACCAGCTGCTCCACATCATTGTCAAGACCATCTTTTTGGATGATGTACTCATACTTGACACCAGGGTTAGTCACCTGGAACAGAAGCTAAACATCAAGAGAGGGGCCATGTTAAACTCTGTCATGACTTAAGACTGCAAACCTCAGACATGTAAAAATGGTATACAAATAGCCTGAAAGACTAAATAAAATCTGAAGGGTACAATAGATACCATGAAAAGGGAATGAACCTGCTCAAAAGGAAGGGATTACTGAGATGAGAAGGACAGGGGAGGGAGTAGGGGATAGAGATGTACCTATGTATATAAGCAGAATGGTTTGGATAACGGCACTGTGCTTTTCCACTGGTCTATGGAAAAGAGAAGTTAAAAGCTTAATTATTATTTTTTGTTGGTTTTCTTGTCTTCTATTTTGTCTCTTTAATTTCTTATAAGATATTTCTTTCTTTTTCCAATTTTACATGCGCATATCTGAACAACTAATTTGAAAGCAACACTATGCAGTACAACAAACACTGTGCAACTTATATTTAGTGAAATTTTGTATTATCTCTAACTTTTTCTTTGATACTATTCTGTATTCTCTATTAAAAATTTTTATTTTATTTTATTGAAAAATAAATAGCAATGAGACAGTCTCAAATCAAAATAGTAGGACAGATTCAATAACTAACACATTGCATATTGTTTTTGTAGTGGTTATTCTGTATTCTCTTTAAAAACAATAAAAAATAGATATTCTATACAATTGTCCATCATCCACATTTATCAGAATGCACTGAAAAGATTCCACTAAATGTGTGTGTCTCTCTCTCTTTTTTTATATATCTGCTGTCTAAATCTGTATCTGTCATTACCTCTCTATATATCTATACTTTCTCCATTCTGTTATTTCTTGGCTTAATTTCCCCTCAGGAATTTTGAATACTATAAATGGGAAGGTCTAATCATGTGGACAATACTTTGAGGGAAGGTCAAGGAGGGTCCTTTTCTTTTTTTGGCAGAACCAGGGATTGAACTCAGGCCCTTGTGCTTGCCAGGGAAGTGCTTATTCCACTGAGCCATCTCCCCAGCCCAAGGAGTGTCCTTTTCAACTACCAGCTGATAGGTTACCTTGAATCCCTATGATATCCTTACCACTTCTGAGAATATAGGCAAGTGCCTTAATTGCTCCATGTAAAGGACAATAGCACTACCTACCAGTGGGTCGTCACAATGGCGACAAGAGTACATACCGATAAACGATTAGAACATGAGATAAAATTGGAACTTAATAAGCAATTATTATGTTTATTAATGCTGTCTCATGATTCTCTTTCCTGGAAGTAAGGCTGATGATCTTCTTTTTGCATAATTGTTCTGGGGTAAACCTAGTAATGAGGCTTAGCTATGTTGTGTTATCCTTCACTTCATTTTCAGGCAATGCATTTACCATACATTTAAACTGGATGCATACTAAACTTAGAGGTGATTGCTTGATTTTTTTCCTGTGGTTGGGGTTCCAACGGATAAGTCTTTGCCCTTGTGGGCAAGAAAGACAAGTAGAAGATTTCTCGATATTCATGGATCACAGCTGCCAACCTTGAACTCCTGCTTTTGTGATTGTCTGGCCTTGGTTATATTAGATATCCTTCTCACTTTTATTTTTTAATTTAAAAAAATTATTGAGAGGCAAATAGCCAGGAGACAGTTTCAAAACCAATTAGTAGGACAGTTTTAATTATTAATACATTGCATATTATCTTTGTAGTGGTTATTCATAATACAAGATGCAGGACATTGGTCCTGTCCAAACACTATTAGTACAAATCTTTCTTCTCATTGAATTGAGAAGGTAGGTGTATATTATCCTAACTATTTTGCATACACAGATACAGAATGGTCCTTCATTTGTATCACCTTTGCTGGGTCTTGGTTCCTTGGGCCATGGATCATCCAATCTTCCTTGCCTAGATTGCTTCGTCATTCCATATTTTTTATAATTTTATGTTCAATGCAAAAGACAAGACTCATGTGTATTTGAAGAACACATGCTACCGTGCAGCCCCTCCTCTCTCTAAGAGCTTCCCAAGGGCAAACTTTTCCTTGAGGACAACCATTTGATAGTATATCAGTTCATCTTGAGTATGGAGAAGCTATTTATAAATTTATGTCAGACGTTCCATTGGCTGGTGGCATCCTTTACATATCTGAAGAATAACTACCCTTAAAAAAATAAACCCCAAGACAACAAAAACTTTTAATGGGTAGTTTTAGAGTCCTGTCACTTTTTTTTTCAAATTCAGACTCTTTATTTTTTTATATATTTAGTACAGGGTCCACAGGGTCTCACTATGCAGATAAGACTCATAGTGATCCTCCTCACAAGTTGTATGATTACAGGTGTGTCACCATACTCAGTCTCAATCACCCCAGGTGCAGGGCTGACATGGCATGCTGGGGATCTAATTTAAAAAATTTTATTGGTACGTTTTAGATATACATAATTTATTATGGGAAGTTCAGCAATTTCTAGGCAAGAAAGGATGAAAATATTTCACTCCCTTCCCTGTTCTTAGCTAAAGAATTTTTAATGAATCTTACTTAATGTCCCTCGGTAAACGCTTTACAAAAGAAACCACATTACCTGGAGCCACACTGACTCATTGGTGGGGCCTGGGGCCACCAGTTTCTCCAGGTCCCCTTTCCTGTCATACTGAAAGACAGTCCCGGCCAGCTTATAGTTCCCATTCCACTGGATAATAAATCCTCCATTGAGATAATATTTTTCAGGGTCTTCACTCCTGATGGCCAGGAAGTTGCCAGCACCTTTGACTTCCATTACCCGTATGTCCCTTGCTCCTTTGGGAATGAGACCAATGTCCACATAACCTAAGGAGAGAGAAGAAATGCTAATGAAAAACATGTGTGCTTCTCAGCAGAATGCAGCCTGTTTCTGGCTCACGTTTTATCCTGTTCCCGGCACCTCCATCTGCATGGCCACTGGGATTGGCAGAAACACCAATTATGAGACATTTTAAGGAGCAAAATTATCAGGAGTTTATGACTCAGTGTGTGAAAAATTTTGTGAAAAGAATTAAAAAGAACGAAGATGAAACTCTGACTCATTTGTGGCTACCCAGAACTTATATTTCTGTGATTTTACATGCATGGTTCAAAATATTACATTTTCTAGCTAGCTTCCTGCTAGCACCACCATCTCTATTTGTTACTGCTGTCAGATGAGTCTTCCTAAAAACTGGATGCACAACTTTCCTCCTTCCTCTTTCCAGCAGAGAGTCAAAGCATACTCTTACAGGTAATTTAATCCTGTCTCCCATTCATTAAGAAATTCTGGAGGGAATCTTGCATTGATTGCCACCTGGCTCCCCTGAATATAGCCCTTGATGAGATTTTCAGTTCTCAGCACAGGCTTTCATACTGTTGGATGACTGCATTCATTAGAAAGGTTTCCCTCTCCTTCATTTTCCTTTTATGTTTTGGTAATATATGAACTTATAATTATTTTCATGTGTCCTCAGTCAGTCTTTTGAGAAGATCTGTGTGGATATTTATTTTAAAATGACTATCAGCTCCAGGCTTCTGCTTAGTGGTCGGCATGGTAGAAGGTACGCTGCTGGGAATAGGGATAAACACTTTGAGGTTGCCTGTCAGCCAGCTCTATGTTGAGCACTCAAGGCTCTTGTGCTATTTATGATTCTTAAGAAGCACCACTTCATAGAGCAGGAAAGGGATGGACTGTCAGATGGCCTTGTGACCAGAGCACAGGGGCTTTGGAATCAGAAGGCTTGTGTTCTAGGCTGTGAATTGCTGCAGATTTACTCTATGACTTTCATTATTTAAGTCCTTATAATTTCACCTGCACAATGAAAGAAGTTGAATGATGATGTCTGAAGGTTTTCTCTCAGCTCTAAAATTTATGACTTTGCTCTTTCATGAGCTAACCTTTGATTTTTTTTTCTTTTTTGTGTTTCAGGGAAAGGTCTATAGGGTGTTTAGGGTCTTACTACTAGATCAGACTCATAGTGATCCACCTATTTACAGTTTCCCAAGAGCAAGGATTACAGGTGCACACCAGCACGCCCCGTGTTAATTCCTGTCTCAGCACACCCCAGGGGTGGGGCCAGTAAAACAGGCCCAGGGATCAGGGGTCAAACCTCCGGCCTTTGTGCCTGCTTGCAGGTACTTTAATCCACTGAGCTATTTGGTGGGCCCTAACCTTTGATCCTTTAACTTTTCCATAGAAACTGGTTTTAAGACTCTGACTATTCTGTCCAGTTTCCCCCTAGCATTTTTTCTTCTTTTGCTGGGTGAATGAGATCTTCTCTTTCTCAGCTGCAATGCTCCCTTTCCCACCTACACTAATGTAGTAGTGCTCCTAAGAGTCAAACTTGCCCTGTCCAAAAGGAATAATTTGCTCAGAAATCAGGCAGAGGCCACAACCTTGCCATTGGTTCTTACATTGGTAGCTTTCATCCAGAGAAACCAAAATGTGTGTTTTGTAGCATTCAATTAAATTTAATTGTGCTCTCATACACTTGCCTGAAATAACTGATGAAAACCAGTAGCGTATATCACCAGGGAAGATATTTATCACCTGTAATTGAAATTAGTTGAATTTCAAAACATGCCTTTGGGGCATCGTTGTATGTTACCATATAGCAGAACACAGACAGAGAAATGGCATAGCATTAACTACTGTGCTTACCTCTCAATTCCTTGTTTTTTTTTTTTTTTAAGGAGGGGATCAGGTGGAGCAAAATAATCAAAATCATTTGCTTTTTTTCCATTAAGAGATAAAAATCCCTAAAGTGTAACTACTTATTGGCAGATTGGAAAAGGGGGCATACAAAATTTTAAATGAACATTTTGGGTTTCAGTGTAGCCTTTTATAGATGCAGGGATCAATGAGACTAGTTCTAAAATACTAAGGATGATGAAGATAGTCATTAGCAAAATTTATTTTCTTGCATCTTCCCAATGGAAACATAGCCACTGGTGCCAGTTTGGGGGAACGGAGGAAAGTGTAATCTTGAGTTTATAGAAAGAGACCCTGAACTCATGGCGAACTATTGGGGGAAGGGCTCCTGAGCAACTTGAGCTAAATGAATACTCAAAGCCTTTGAGGACATGCCAAAGACTGGCCTCCTTCCTGCAGACACTAGGCTAAGAGATTCTATGAACTACTGGTGTTAATATATATCTTACCGAGTATTCTTTGCAGTCCCCATAAAAGGATTTGACCTGGTGGTCTATTTGTTCTCCAGTCCTAGTTACTTCTAATGAAATCATGCTGGTTAAAGGGTTTTTGCTTCCCCAACCCTGGGTGACTTATGTATAATGCTACCTTGCCTGCTTTTATCATTGCTGCTCCTTGTGGCAAGCAAGACAATGCTCACGAGAGGCTGGGATCTGGTGACCTGGGTGATGAGGCTCCTGGGAAAGCCTATGCATCTTCTGGCTCCAGGTCTGAGGACAGTAACTATGGGTATCTAGCTCAGACACAGGCCTGCATTCTGAGCGTCTCCTTTCTCTCACTGGCCACTTCCATGTAGCACTTCCATGCATACTGCTTCCATAGCTCCTTCAGCTGCTTTGGGAATGTCTCAGTGGCTTCTACTCATTTATAATCTTCTGTTTGTCACAGAGCCTCAGTGGCTCCAACAAAAATCCCACAGTGTGAATCACTAGGGATTAAGCATGCAGTAAGTAGTAGCCTAACTGTGACTATTGAGAATTCTTAATACTATGCACATTTTGTTTGCTCACCAAGCAGAGGAGGGACAGGAGCCACACAGGTATTGTTGCGAGAACTAAGCACATCAACATACAGGACCATCACAGGGGGATCCAGGTGGTCCGAAACATAATTCCAGGAAGCTGCTTCTTTTGCTCCACTTTAAGATTCTCCTAAAGCTTTGAGATTTTGGCAGGAAGTGTTGATAGAACAGACATTTCTGCTGTTCTTTTTCTATTTGCTAAGTGATAGATTCTTTGCTTAACATGCTGAACAGTGAAAATAAAATTACATGTTCAGTATCAGGCAGAGGAAACTGGGTTACTTTAAGTATGGCATTGAGAGGTATAATAACTATTTTATGCAAAAATGTACTAAATATATGTGAATATGTTTCTATATATATTATTAAAGATAATTTTACAAGGAAAGTATTCTAGTTTAAATAAAAGAATTTTTAAAGAAAGTCTGAGAACATTCTGGTTATGATTGAACAGAGGAGGCAAGAGTAAAAACTAGCAGCTCAGGCACTACGTTGGGCAAGGTAATTAGCCATTTCAGAGTTCCAGGCACTCAGAAACTATGGTCCCTTTTCCCCAGCCTCAGGGCAAGGCAGACCAGGGTGAACAACATCAGAAGTTAGTTTCAATGGTCACTGGGCCTGGCAATGGTGAAGTCTAGAGCAGCTTACTGAGGCAGAGCAATCCAGGGTGGTGGATTTTAGAAGTCCAGGATGCTAACCAATGTCAGGAAAGAGCTAGCTGGTTTTTAAAGTGATGGCAGGTGAATAACACAGCATCCAGGGTATAGAAACAAACAAAGGCAGAGAGAACCACAAAGGTCTGAATTTCTAGGCCCCCAACAGTGAGCTGAAACAGATCAAAATAAAGCTCAAGGCTCTGAGTAGTAAATCCTAAATGCCCATGGAACAGCAGAGCTCAGTGCTGCATCAACTTCCTACTGAAGTAGTTTCCAGGCTGAATTTTTGCCTATGGGTTAAGCGTTAGAGAGGTCTTGGAACTGTTGTCTTCATAATATAACACAGGGAAGGCAGTGAGAAGTCATTCATTCTCTTGTTATTTCCTCCATCATGCTAACAACACGATGAGGGCACAGTTAATAGAATTTAGGTATTAAGTGAGTTAATGAATGAAAAAGAGTGGTGTTACTATCTCTATGTAGAATCCTCTAATCTGGGTCTAAGTTCTAACTCAAGAGACTTTTGGTCACATTAACTCTTGATGACAACTAAATGAGAATGGAAGCAAATATAGGTGTATGCAAGATGAACTTCATGTTTCCAAGTGTGGTAATATTTAAAAGGCAAGATGTTCTTATTTTGTATAAGGTATCAAATCTACTAAGTAGATTTCATTTCTACAGAGAAAGACAGAAACTTAGCTTCTGGAGAGTCCTAAGGAAGCTGTGGGTGGGCATAGAAGCTTCTCCCGATGCCGACACTTAAGATATCCACAGACATGATCATCCCACATGCCTTCACGAGAAGGGAGACAGAAGATTTCCCTCAGGGTCAGAGGGGCCCCCAAAGGTGGGGGGTGACTTCCCTAAACCCAAGAGTCATTGAGACCAGAATGGTCTTTTGTCTCCAAGTCTATTTTAATACCATAACATATTTTCTCTTTTTTAAGAACATTCAAGCAATTTAATTGGGTAATATTTCATACTTCCACAGAATAAACCAGTAGCAGTAGTTGTGACTCCTCCAGAGAGGAGAAAAGGGAGAGAAAAAAGTGAGGTTTGTCCACAGCGTTAGTTTTGAGTCCAGATTTTGTCACTTATGATTTTTTTTAAGCCATTCTATTAGACAGAGCTGTGAGCCAAAGCAAACCATTTACAGGAAAAGAAGAACACTGATAGAAAGAATGGAGCTGTCTGGTCACGCAAGGTTTGAAGGGTTTTGTGATTCTTCTGAAAGATACATTCCTATCATTGCCTAACTACAGAGGTTACGTTGCCACACAAAGCCAGACTGCCCCTGTTTTCCTAGTCCACTGATTTCAAGGTCACCAGAGAGCGGCTCACTTCTTCCTTAACGGTTTCTTTCAATATCATAGTTATAAACAGAGAGAAAGCCCTAAGGATTTGATGAATGAGCACTGGAATAACAAAGGCATGTTCAAAGAATCATAGCCTTCCCTCTCGTGTAACTAGGAACAAAACAGACTTGTCCTGGAAAGATTCCCCATGAGGGTCTGCAGCAAGCCCAGGGCATATGAAGGTACGTGCAATGTTCTCTTGACCAGGGTGACAGTTACAACATGCACTGCTGAAGTAATGCATTGCCCCTTATCACAGGAAGTGTGCCTTTGTGTAGAGAGGTGAGGAGAAAAGAATATTTTTAGGACATATATAAACAGGGAATAATAAAATTTTGATTTTGGGCCAGAATCAGAAAGTGACCAAGACCATAAAGAACTGTTTATGAGGGCTGGTGAGAGAGCACAACAGACTAAGCTCCTGCTTAGGCAAGTGCAGGGTCCAGGGTTTGATCCCTGGTACTGCACGCCATGGCAGTCCTACCCCTGGGTGTGCTGATCTGGTGACCAAGTCCGAGTGTGGTGGTGCAAGCTTGTAATCCCAGCACTGGGGAGAGTTTGACCTGTGTAGTGAGATCCTGTACCAAATACATTAAAAAAAAACTGTTCATGTAACAAAAGTTAGAGCTAATCATAAGCAGAACACCAAAGAAATAGATATCTGACTCATCTGACTCAGGTTTTTTTTAACTTGTGGAATAGCTACTGTCTTGGACTCTTTTATCTTCAGAGAAATGTAGGATCAATTTTAAGAAAAAAATGTTTTTATTTTAATTTATATGAATACTTAATGAATATTGACTAAGATAACTTAAATCTGGATGGAAATAAAATCTGAAAGAAAATTCCACTTTTGAATAACAATTGTATTAGAGAACAAGAATAAAGTATAAGGTGAATTAAGGCACTAGTATATGACAACATGAGGTAGCATTAAGAATTGCCCATGAGATGCTTTCAAAAAGAGGAGAATAAATTCTTTTACTTTGGATTCCAGTTTAATCAGTTATTCCAATGAAATCTAATGCATTACATAACATTGTGCATCACTGCTTGGACTTATTTTCATGGGGAGGGAGTGATATCCAGGACCTTTTTTTTTTTAAAGTCTAACTTAATTTCAAAGCAAAGGTGGGGTCTGGTGAGCAATCTGAAGTCTAAGGGGTACAGACCTCCTTACTAAATATTGTAGTTCACAGTAAAAAAAAAAAATAATAATCTCTGACTTCTCCAGAAGTTCACTTCTCCACTGGTTGGGTGGCAGGGTTAGAGGGCTCTGAGAACGCTGTCTGAACAGAAATTCCTGGGTGCCAAGAAGCACCAGAAGCCTTCAGAGTAGCAATAGGAGGTGGAGAAGGAGAAACAGGAAGGCATAAGGACATGTACAGTGCTCAGTGGTGGCACGTGCCACTGAGACCTAAAGTGGGTGTTGGGTGGAAGGAAGAGTCAATCCCTGACTAGTCCCTTTTTCTCTTCCCAAAGGGAACAGAACAGTGAAGAAATAACTCAGAGCTAGTGCTGAGTGACCTGAGGTATTTGGATATTAAGTAGAAGAAATTTAACTGTGACAATTCTTGTTTTCTAAGTAGTTACCATAATGTTAGAAGCATAGCCTATCTGAAGTCAAAGGGAGGAATCTCTATTTTATATCTATAGATAAATAAAGCTGAGGTTAAATGCAGAAAAATGTGATAATGAGTGTAAGTTTTTAATGAAATAAGACCACACCTGAATAATGTAAATAATTACAAAATAACTTTAAGAGAACAAAAGCCCCTAGCCATCTTAAAATGCGTAATCATAAGTTTAAAACATACTGGATTATCATTTATATCTTTAACAAATAAGTCAGATATCTTTTATCCACAATACAGCGAGCAATCAAGGATTGGAAATACAATCTTCTAATGATAATTATTTTTAATTAATTAATTAATTTGTTACAAGGTCTTGCTACACAGCTCAGACTTGCAGGGATCTTCCTGTCTCAGCCTCCACAGGGCTGAGATTGCAGGCATGCACCACTCACCACGCCCAGTTTTGGTGGATAGCACGATGCTCCTGAGGTTCCAGTTCCACAGAATGGCATGTGGTACCAGGGATCAAACCTGAGCCTTTGTGCTTGCCAGGCAGGCACTTAGACTGCTGAGCTATCTCCCCAGCTCCTAATGATAATTCCAAAATTAAAAAAAAAATATTGTTCTGTACAACTATACACTCTAATGTAATAAGTGGCAGGAAGATAATTAAATTTCAAACTTTATCCTTAAGTAGTTCAATAGTCAAAGATGACAAATAAGGATGGAATTTGAACAAATTTAGATTATCCATTGTTATGCTGATTAGGGAACAATAGGCCTTGTATCAACTTAAGAGCACACCTGACACTCTCAGGCTCCTACTCAGTAATTTCATCCTTAAGCATATTGAGGAGAAAGACATCGCTTTGCCAAGAATCAGGTAAACTCTACCCAGTCTATCCTACGATGGGCATATTGTCCTGTGCTGGATGTGACCTCTGAGTAAGAGACACCACCTCTGTCTCCCAGGCCCTCTGTGATCTCCATTCCCAGTGTCCACATTTCTGAAGAATTCAGAGAATTGGCTGCTGTACTCCCAGAGCTTTCTGCATTTATGGCTAGAGGGAATGGATGTACTAGTCCCCTCCTTAACTTTTCAGGAGGGAAGACCCAGCTGTATGAATTCTGTGTTCTTCACAGTGGTTATGGCCATAGAGTTTTTTTTGACAGAATTGGGAATTGAACTCACAACTCAGATTCTTGTGCTTGCCAGGGAAGTGCTTATTCTACTGAGCCATCTCCCTGGCCCTACAGTGGCCACTGGGTGATGACACATTCCTTCTTGACTATCTTCCTGCACCTTATTAACTTCTCCAACACCATACTAGTATTACTCAAGACCTCTTGTCCCCCAAATATAAGTTCTTTTCTCAGGGTGTATCTAGGGAAACCCAAACAAGGTACTCTGAGTTCTCTTAATCACCTAACCTTCATCAGACCTAATGTAGCTCTTCTCCCAAAGCATGGCCTCATGGGGTTATGGATGCTATTTTAACTGAAGGCAAATCTGTCCAGGATCATACCCAATTTGGTATGAGAGTAGACTCTTCACTTAGAATTGCTGGTAGCTCAAAGCTATGGAAAAAGGAAATTTCAGGAAGATTATTTATAGGAAAAGAATAGTAAAGTTTGAATAAAAAGGGAGTTGGTAGGTGGAAGAACCACATTGAGCGACTTCAACTGAGTGGATTATAACTTCAAGGAGCAATTGACAGTAAAACAGAGCTGAAGTAACCACACCTAACCTCCCAAACTGGCCCTAGGGTTATACTTCAACCCTTCTGCCTTCAAATCCATTAGTGACTCAACTCCCCTACCATACAGAGCCAGGTCTTGGCTCTACTGCCTACAACCCTTGGGCACATATTCTGGCTTCTTCTTTCCCCTTGTACCTGGTTTGTTTCAATAATATTTTCCCAAAGAAGACCCTCTCCCAGGCAGCACAGCCGCATCACTATTCCCGGTAGCAGCCACCAGGCTAAGACTGATCTCTACGGTAGTGTGATCACTCCTGTGTCCGCTCGGTAATTAATCTCCTTTGTAAAGATGCCAAGGAGCTCATAACCCCTTGTTAGTGGGTATTTATTCAATATTTAATTCTTTGAAAGTTGTAAGATGTTTTTTAAAAATAAATCTGGGAATCAATCACTTTTCTGACATTCTAAGTTTTCCACCACTTCAGTGATTTATCTGTTAATTACCAGATCCCTCTTTCTGTGTAAACATCTTCCTCACAGTCTGGCAGGCAGAGCCATCTCCCAGGCACACACCACAGCGGTCCTCTGTGGCATTGGAATCGATTT
>PVKA01000232.1:78269-233368 GCA_004027165.1 Ctenomys sociabilis
GTGAGGCCTTTGTGCTTGCCAGGCAAGTGCTTATTCTACTGAGCCATCTCCCAGGGGGCAGGTGCAAAGGTATAAAGAACAAACAGTGAATTCCTTTTCCTAGTGACAGCCAGAGAAATAACCAGTGTCCACAAATGGCAAAGGAAATAAAGTTACCTCTGCATATTTATGGAGATTTGGTTCAGGATACCTAGTGATCTCAGAGTTTGCAGATGCTGTAGTTCTTTATATAAAATGGCACAATACTACGCATAACCTTTGTGCATGCTCCTATTAGTTCTAAACCATCTCTAGATGGTTTGATACTTAATAAAATGTAAATAGTTGATACACTGTATTACATAAGGAATAATAAGAAAATCTAAAAAGAAAAAAATTCTGTACATATTCATTAAGAAACATTTTTTTCAAATACTTTTTATTTGAGTTTGGTTATCACTCATACATACAGAATGTATGGACGCAGAGGGGTGACTGTATTTCCCGTGAATGGCAAGAAGCCAAATTAAACTCCTCTATGGAGACCTAATTTAAAACTGTCTTGGAACTGGAGTTAGTGGAGCAACAAATCTCTTCAGTTGTTCAGACATCGAACTCTTTCCTATCTGTGGTGATTGTCCAGTGGGTGATATAGCTATCCCATTTGTAATTTGGTTGTTCAATCCCTTTGCATTTCTTGTTGGAGTTATTCTTCCTAGTTTCTGTCTGAAAATAGTAGGTAAATCAACAACCAGTGGAAGAAATCAGCTTAATTCTGAGCTGATACTAGTCCCATAAGGGATGAATTCTCTGACCTTCAGGCCCATTGTCATGGTGTTTCCCACCATGCCTGGCTTCAAAGATAATTTTCTTTCTAATTTTAAAGCTACCTCAAATCTACTGACTTAAGTCTTTATACCCTCTGGCAGCTAAGACAGAGAATTAATGCCCAGTGACAGAAAATAGTACAAATTTTCAGGTTGACTGGGGTTAAGTCCTGTAGATGCATTCTTTCCTACTTGGGAAGAAAGGTACCCTTCTGTTCAAAGATAATGGTCTTTCTTTGTCTCCAATAACCACGGGCCCCTTGTACATAGACAAGTTTTGGTCATCCTTGCTTCTATCCCTCCAGGTGCAAGAAAGAAGTTTTTCTCTTCCAGGTAAAGGCAAATTTTGTTCCTGTGCGCTGGAAATAATGCACGCAGGGTTCTGTTCAGGGGTCATCCTGAATCCTTAGCTTTCCCTCTTCACTTTTTCTTCTATTTGTTAACATAGCCATGCCTTTCCCATTCTAAAATTCCAGCTTGAAATAAAAGATGGGAAGAAACTTGAAGTTTTCTGTAACATTGGAACCCAAAGCATGAAAGGGAGAGAGAAAGCATCACAACACCCAGGTTGGAAGTCATGAAATGTAGATGGGAAGTCAATTAAATTTCTGACTTCCCTGTCAGAAGGGAAGTTGCCTGTTTTCTTACACAGATACATGGGAAAATGCACCAATTTCTATTAGTCATAATTTTCCTTAACCATAATTTTCTTTCCTACTTGGGAAGAATGGTACCCAGGGAGGTCCTTCTTCTCTTCAAAGATAATGGTCTCTTTTTTATTAGTTTTTATTTGTATCAGTACATGTTTGAATATTTCATTCATGTATGGAATTGGTCCACAAGCATAACACACCTTAATTCTTTTTAATCTCCTTTAATTCTTTTAATCTCTATAGCAGAGTATTAGGCTCTCTCTCCCCCCACCTTTCATACTGAAAACTGTAGCCATACCTTTTAATCTTCTTTCTTTTCCTCCATTTCAGTTTCCTTCCATTTTATAAAGATCTATCTCCCTGTTTCCTATTATCTGTTATTTTGCTTTTAAATTCATTGATATTTGGAGTTTTCCATATGGGAGAAACTGAGATATTTAAGTTTGTGTGTCTGATTTATTTCAGTTAACATTATGGTCTTAAGAAGCATCCATTTTTTGTTCTACAAATGACTCAAGTTTATCTTGCTCTGTAGCAGAGTATTAGGCTCTCTCTCCCTTTCAGACTGAAAACTGTAGCCACTTCTTTAAACCTTGCCACATCCCAACCACCTTTTCTGTGTGTTTTATTTCTATATAAGGTTTTATAAATTTTTCACTTTTCCAGGGTAGTCTCCCACTTGCCACCCTTCCTCTTGGGCTTCCCAGCATGCGGGGTTATCGATGTGCCCCACCATGCCTGCCTTCAGAGATAATTTTCTTTCTAATTTTAAAGCTACCTCCAATATACTGAAAGTAAGAATGTCTTAAGTCTTTATAACCGCTGGCAGCTAAGACAGAGAATTAATGCCCAGTGACAGAAAATAGCTCAAATTTTCAGGTTAACCGGGGTTAATTCCTGGAGGTGCAAAGACTGTGCCACTTGAAAAGGGCGTAAAAAGACAGTGCTGAGAAAATTTTAAAAACTAAATCTTAATTATGTTAATCTCAGTAGAAAGAACAAATGTCTTGGCCATGTTCTTGCAGTGCTTATGAGTGAAATACAAATTCATCACAAGTGATAGGTTTATGTCAAGCTTGAGCATCTTCTAATAAGCTGACCTTTACAAATCTTATTCCCATTAACCTTCATTTCTTCAATGATTTAGAAAATTACTCTGAGGCATATAAATTTTAAAGTAACTTCTTTAATCTCTACCAAGAGAAAAATAGATTTAAATTATGAAGAATAAAGGAAAGAAAGCCAAAAAATAAGTCCTCAATTTTCATCTTTCTCCTAGGTTGGTGGTCCTGTTTCTCTAATGGTACTAGTCCACATAATTGGGGTCAAGGTCTGGGGGTACGAGGGGGCAGAAATACACGTGTCTTCATTATGCCATCCTGCTGCATGTTGAATGGGTGCTGGTGGAAACCTCACCCAATGCATTTCCCCTGGAAGCTGTACGGAGTACAATATCAAATTAAATTAAGTACAAAATGGAAGGGCTGTGAAGGATAAGCCAGTCTTCCCAGTTGCCCCAGAGCATAATGAGTCTCAGTGGAAAACAAAGTGATTTCATTCTTTCACAGTGCATGGTCCGACAACAGGTTCACAACAGTGTGGGCCTTTGCTCTGTTCTTGCTCTGCTTAGAGCTTTGCTTTGTTTATTTTACACAATGTGCTCTTTTGCCTTTGGAGGACTCAGAGCTAGGTTTATTGCTTCTACTAAACGCGGGCTATGACCTTTGCATGGCTCTTCTCTGATGTTAAGACACCATGGATCAGCCATTTCCCAAAGGGTAGCCTTAAAAGCAAACAAACAAATAAAAACATTCATTTCTCATGTTATCATTAATTTTTGTTTCTAAAAGAACTGCCCTGGAAAGCATTTCATCTTGAGTATCACTGAGGGAAATCTGGTTCCAAAGTTTCGTCAGGTACTTATCTCTTTATAAATGAATAAGTAGTATTAATGTGTACTATTTCTCTCTTTCTGTCTGTCTGCCTCCATCTTTGTCTCTTTATCTTTGTCTTTCTTTCAGTCTCTCTGTTATCTCTCTGTCTCTGTCTGTTTCTCTGTTTCTGTTTGTGTCTCTGTCTCTCTCTGTTTCTGACTCTGTCTCTCTCTGTCTCTGTCTCTGTCTCTGTCTCTCTTTCCATTATTTTAGTTTACAATCATTCAGGCAACTGAGAACTGAAATATTAACTGGTACCATGACCTAATTATCCTGCAATTTCAAAGAACATTTCTTTCTTTGTCAAAGGAGAGAATAGAAAGACACTTGTTCTAAGATGAGATTCAATCTCAACCAAAGAAACTTCAGTGTGGACATAAGTCAGAGCTATGCTTACCTGAAAGGGAAATTATATTATTACTTAATTAATGGGATAGTTATATAAGCTTCTCCTCAGCATAATATTTTTAAATTTGCAACTTAGTTAAATTGAGTTCTCTCCCTTCAAAATATGTTCTGAAGTTTTTTTTTCCACGGAAACCCGTGGATGTGATATTATTTGGAAATTATTGTTCTGAAGACATAATCAAACTAGGCTGACATCATACTGATTGGGTGGCCTGAAATCCAATAGCTTGTGCCTGATAAAGAGAGATTTGGAGAGAAAAGCGCAGGAGGAAGACAGCCGTTGTAATGAAGAGGGCAGAAATTGAAATAACGTAGCTACAATTTGGGAATGTCAAAGACTGTCAACAGGCAGTGGAATCTAGGAAACGTCAAGGAAGGGCTTTCCATAATGCCTTTGGAGGCTTTGCTGGCACTCAGTTTTAGACAGTTTGCAGAACTGCGAACAGATTCATGTGTTTGTTGGAAGCCACCCAGTCTCTGTCAACATTTATATGGCAGCCCCAGGAAAGCAACACAAAATTATTTTTCTCCTTTGGGATGGAGAAACTCCAAGAAATCCACAGAGGCTATGTGATTTTCCCCAAGTCATATTCAAATCTCTCAGGTCACCTCTCTAACTTTTTGATAGATCTCATACCCTAAGAATAGAGTTAAACCTCCTTACTAAAGCACCTCTGTGAATTTAATAGCCTCTTTTTTCCTTTCATACGACCCACTTGTCTCCAGTGTATTTCTTCAGAGGAAAATGAACTATTGGTAATAATAATAATGTTTTTTGAACACTTGTTTTGTTCCCAAGAAGAAAGTAATTGGAAAAACATAGTATGTACTTTTGAAGATATATATTTTTCAAAACATGTTTAATTTACTTTTTAAAAGCCTACACTAAATACATAAAAAATCTAAGTAGACTGAAAATATTTATGACTTGGATCTTAGAAAGAGAAGTTGAATTAAAGATATTTCATATATTTGTATTTGAAATTATTTTTGAACTTAATAATTTAAACAATTGAACTCACTGTATCATAACAAAGGGGCCAATTTTAGCTTACAAAGGGCCTTTACTAAGTCCAAGGAAGAGGATGGCAATCAGAGAATATTGATTATTTTACTAAGTTCATTTAATTGGTTTCAATAGAGATATCCAAGACCCTCTATATTTTGTTTTTCAGAACACTGGTTTTCCAAAGCAAGCTGAAGATGCTATCATTATGCATGTAATGTTACTTAGATCTAAACTATAAAAGTTTAGACACTACAATAAGAAACAGGAAGGGAAAGTGACCCTTTTGCAAAAGGGAAGGTGACCAAGAGATGAAGGAAAGGGAGAAGGAGAAGAGGTGAGGGCAACACAAAGAATTAAGATATATCATGCACATGCACAAACTCCCTATTATGAATGTAATCATTGTGTCCTGCAAACATGTAATAATAAAAAGTGAAAGAGTCCATGACTCTGTCTTCCTCCATTGCCCTAGAATGGCATAGCTGGCAATAGGAGTGACCCAGAGGCCTGCAGAAATGCCAGTAACACAATAGGAGCCTGAATAACGTGCATATGACAGAAAGGCAGAACTACAGGCATGGAAATATCCTATGTGACATTGAGTCCAGGACTCAGAGAAATTCAGGTGGCCACACTCTCTGCCTCCATGAGTGGGACAATGTGTCCAAAGGAACACCAGCCGTAGGACTACCGACTATGGGATACATGATGGACAAGCAAGACTAGTGAGATGGAAATGTCTGAAGCATGAACTAGTAGTGAGTAAATTAGGTGAGCCAGGGCTGTCCTTAGGAGCAATGATATGGAATAGAAGGAGGTAAGTGGGGCCAGACCCACCTTATAAAGCTTTTTTTTTTTTTTTTTTTTTTTTTTTTTGGTGGAACCAGGGATTGAGTTCAGGCCCTTCCACTTGCCAGATGAGCACTTATTTTACTGAGCTACCTCCCTGGCCCCAAGACCCACCTTTTAAAAAATGTAATTTAACCTTGTTTTATTTTACTTTCTTTTTCTTTTTTTGTTTTTCATCTTTTCATTTTTGCTTTCTTTTCTAGACAGCTGGAGGGAATCCAGCCACAGAAAACTATACCCATTCCATAATCTCAGAGACCAAGTTCAAACTATCTCTTAAATGCGTCTTCATTCTTTTTCTACCCCCTTCTCTAAGGTCCCAAACCCTGCATGATCATGCTTTGTCCTCCATCCTTGCTTATACTTCTTTTCCAGCTATCTTTGTTTTATACACTATCCTCCCTAAGTTTCCCAAACACAGGGTAAAACCATTCTATCAAGAAATACCTTGAATATAAATTCCTAGTTTATGATCAGTTATATAACTACCGACTTTCCTGCTGTGATCCAAATACAAAATCAAAACTTTCTACAGATTGTCAGTTTCTAAATTGTGCTTATACTGTTGTTTACTGCTAATTGTACTATTTTAGCTAGGAGGTCATATTGATAGTAATTAGCTGTTTTTCTTTCTGTAGCAATTCTAAGAAACTCTGAGGTAATAACTCCACCGTAGCCCTACACCAGAGGACTTGGGTCTGAGGCAAATATATGCCAACATCCCCGTTTTAATCAATTGGGAAAGTAGGATCTTGAGACAAGCATCAATCAAGAATCACCGAACCGGAAGACATTCCTGAAGAACAGACTCTTCTTAGAGATACCTTGATTCTAGAGATATAGCTGCTTACAATAAAAATCCACGAGCACCACCACAGAAAACAAACAAAAAAAATTTTTTTTGACCTAGAAAATGACAAGACAAAGAAGAAAAATACAGTCTCAGACCTCAAGCTCAGCCAGAGCAAATCCAGAAGACACTGACACATAAAAACTTGTAAGGCACATACCTAAACTTTCTGAAATAAGAACAACTGACTTAAAGAAATAAAGCCATGAAATCCATGAAGCTCATATAAGAAATAATTTCTCAGGTAGAAAAAGAAATGACAACTATATTAGAAGAATTGCTCAGCATATATAGAGGAGACATATATTTAAAAAAGAGCATAGAAAAATGATGGAAATTTGAATGAACAATATAGGAAAGAATTCAAATATATGAAGGAGACTCAAATAGATATATAGGAAGTAAAAAACTCCACTCAAAGCTGGCAAAATTGCTTGAGTGAAACTAGACTTTCAGACATTGAAGATGGGATCATAGCAAATGATCACAAAAGAAAATCTCTCTTAAAAATAAACAAGGACCAGGAAATAACAATTCAACACCTGCAAGATGATACATAGAAAAATAATGTAAGACTGATATCTGTCAACAAAACAGCAGGAGTCAACATAAATGACATAAAAAGACTAATTGCCACACTAATAGCAGAAAATTTCCCAAGCATAGAAACACTATCTGACATATAGGTAAGTGAGACATATAAAACTCCAAACATCAACAACCAAAATAAACCTATATCCAGACATATAATAATCAAGATTCAAGAAATTCAGTACAAAAACAGAATATTAAAAGCTTTGAGATAAGATATCATCCCTAAATCTTCTACTCTAAATAACTACTACCAAGAGAACAACACGAAATGTGTCAAATATTGTAATATGCTACTTACTTGTTTTGAAACTGAGTTTCATTTTTATATTTATCTTTTTCCTGTTTAAAAGTAAAAAAGGAGAAATGCTGCTGGAGAAAAGAAACAGTTTGCTTATAAAGGAAATTCCATCAGAATAATGGCTAAATTCTCAAACCCTCAAATTAAGAAGAGCTTATAGTGAAATATAAGTCCTGAAAGAAAACAGCTTCCAACACAGAAAATGTACCATACAAAATTATCCTTCATTAACAAAGAAATAAGATACATAGAGGACAAAGAACAAATACTCACTGACAAATCCAACTCTACAAAGAGTACTAAAAATATTCTAGGTAGAGATAAGAATAACCACAATACCAAGAAAATTATTAGAAAGAATCCATGAGGCAAGACTACCAATTGAGTGGAGGAGCAACACAGGGAATCAACAGTAGCAAAAAAGCATGACAAGGGTAAGCCAATACATATCAGTTATAAGCATCAATGTAAATGACCTCAGCACCAATTAAAAGAAAGACTGGCAGAGTGGATAAAGAAACAAAATCCAATAATATTCTGTATACAAGACACACATTTAACTCAAAAAGAAATTCATAGATTGAAAGTCAAAGGATGGAAAACAATACTCCATGCAATAAGAAATCAGAGAAAAACAGGGTTATATATTCTATTTGTGGACATTATAAACTCCAAATGAAGAATCACTAAAACAGATAAAAAATGGTCAATTATAATTCATTTGGGGAAATATTCAAGAGAAAGAGATAACAATCATAAATATATATGCACCAAATATAGGAGCACCCAACTATGTAAGATAAATATTAATAAATAAGAAACATCAAATATGTAATAATACAGTCATAATAGGAGATCTTAAAACTCCACTTGCACAAATATAGATCAACAAGCAAAATATCAGCAAAGAAATAACACAAAGAACCAAACTTGTGAAGAAATGGGCTTAATACACATTTATAGTGTCCCATTCAAAAATATCAGAATACATAGTCTTCTCATCTGACATAGGATGTTCTCTAAAATGTATCAGAAACTAGGCAATAGAACATGCTTAAGTAGATGCAAAGGAATTGAAATTATCCCATACTCGTTTTCTGACCATACTGAAATGAAATTGGAAATTAATGGCAAAAGAAACTGAAACCATTCCATTAACATATGGAACTTAAATAACACCATCCTGAATAATCAATCGGTCACAGATGAAACTGAAGGATAATTAGACAATATTATCATCAAATGAAAATGCAAAGGGCCAGCCAAATAGCTCAATATGTTAAAGCACCTGCGAGCAGGAGCAGGGATCAGGGGTTTGATCCCCTGGCCTGCCCTGCTGGCCCTGCCCCCAGGGCACACTCAGAAGGCTACTGAGACTGGGTATGGTGGCATGTGCCTGTAACTCCAGCACCTGGGAGGCTGTAAGTAGGAGAACCACTATGAGTCTGATCTAGTTGTGAGACCTTGAACACCCTGTCGACCTTTCCCTAAAATACAGAAAAAGAAAAAGAAAATGAAGATACAACTTACTGGAACCTATGGGATGCAGTGAAAGTGACTGCTCAGAGGAAAAATAGTGGTGGATTCTTACATCAGGGAAATAGATCAAGCACAATTTTTTTTTCAAGCACAAACTAAACAACCCAATGCTACATCTGAAGCTTATAGATTAAAAAAAAATCAAGCCCAAAGCACATAAAACAGAAGTAATCATAAAGATCAGATCAGAAATTAATGCAATTGAGATGATGAAAACTATACAAAACATTAATGACTTGAAGAGTTGATTTTTTAAATAAATAAAATTGATCAACACATTGCTAATCTTATAACAAAGAAAGAAAAAAATCAAATTGATGTAATAGGGAGTGAAAAGGGTGAAATCACTACAAATTCTCTGCAAATACAGACAATCATCAGTACTTATTTCTAAAATCTTCACCTATATAGGTTGGAAAACACAGAAGAAATGAACAGATGCCTAGAACATAAGAATTACCAAAGCTGAATCAACAGGATATAAAAATTTCAAATAATTCAGTATGAGTTCATGAAATTGAAAATATAATTAAAATCCTATCAACAAACAAAATTCCAGCTCCTGAGAGATTCACCGCTGAATTTTAACATTAGTTTAGAGATGATTTAATGCTGATGCTTTTCAAATACCTTAATAAAATTTAAAGGGAAACGATTCTTCCAAAATCATTCCTAGAGGTAAATATCCTGATACCAAATCCAGAGAAAGACTGAAAAAAAAAAAAGAGAACTCCAGGCTAATCTCCCTAGAAATCTCCATGAAATACATGCAAAAATCCTGAATAAAATACTAGCAAACAGAATACAGTAAATCATAATGAAGATTGTACACCATGACCAAGTGAGATTCATCCCAGGAATGCTGGGATAGTTCAATATATGCAAATCAATAAACACAGTAAAGCATATCAAAAGAGCCAAAGACAAAAACCACATGATCATTTCCATACATGCCAAAAAAGCTTTTGATAAAGTCCAACACTCCCTACAGAAAATCAGAATAGATGGTCTTAACTAACTTCAATTTGATAAAGCCACCTATGACAAAGCAATAGTTAATGTCATACAAGGATGCCCACTGTCACCACTCCTATTCAATATAGTTCTGGAAACATTAGTTAAGAGCATTAGACAATAGAGAGAAATAAAAAGGATAGTATAGGAAAGGAAAATGTTAAATTATGATTATTCACAGATGCAGGATACTCTACATAGAAGACGCCAAAAACACCATAAAAAGACTTCTAAATTTATTTATTTATTTATTTATTTTATTATTATTATTATTTTTTGTCTTTTTGAGACAGGGTCTCACTATGCAGTTCAGGCTGGCCTTAAGCTCACTTTGTAGCTTAGGCTGGTCTCGAACTCACAACAATCCTCCTGCCTCAGCCTCCTGAGTGCTGGGATTACAGGCATGCGCCACCGTGCCCGGCTGACTTCTAAATTTAATAACCAAAATTAGCTAGATACAAAGTCAACACTGAAAAAATTAATAGTGTTTCTTTACATAAACAAAGACATTGAGAGAAAAATTACGGGAAAACAAACACCCTTCGTAATAACTTCCAAATAAATGAAATTTATTTGTAAAGTTTATAAAAAGATTGAAAAAAAAATTAGAAAATGGAAGATATTCCTTGCTCATGGATAAGAAAAACCAACAATGGAAAACAGCCACTTTACAAAACAGTCATACAGATTTAGTGTAATGTTGATTAAAATACATGTAACAGATGTAAATAAAACAATCAAAATTCACTTGGAAACAGAAGAGGAGAACAAGGGCAGCAAAGGTAATCCTGGCCAACAAAAGCAAGGAGGAAGTATCATAATCCCTGACTTAAAATTATACTACAAAGCTATTGTGATAAGATCAGCATGGCATTGGAAAAAAAAAAAAAGACCTGAGAATCAATGGAATAGAACAGAAGATACAGATACAACTACAACACATTCAGCCGCCTTATCTTTGACAATGGGGTCAAACATGTTCTCTGGAAGAAAAATAGCCTTTTTAACAAGGATGTTGGGAAAACTGGCTTTCTACATACCACACACTAAAACTAAACCCTTGTCTATCACCATGAACTAAAATGAAGAAAAAAGGGGTTGAAGATCTAAATATTAAAACAGAAATACTAAATTTACTGGAAGAGAAATTAGGTAGAAATCTTAAAGACATAAGTGCAGTGAGAGAGTTCTTGATTGCAGGGGATGCACTTCAAAGAATCAATAACTGGGAATCATATCATATCAAAAAGTGTTTCTACACCAAAGAAATCACCAAAAGTGGCTGTATTGTGGAGAGCCAGCCAAAGCTGACCTCTGACAAAGTCACATCAAGTTTAGAGAACCTGTAAAGCAGAGCTTCCTATGGATGTGTCTCCAAAAGCCCCTGGGAATTGTTACGCTTATGATTCACATGAAAGAGAGCACACAATTAATTACCTAGGGTTTGGGCATAACTTAATTAAGTGCATAAAATTCTTATGGAGGTTGATTCCTTGTCTCCTACCTTGTAAACCTGCAAAAAGAGACAAGCCTAAGCGAAGAAAGAAGTTTAGAGTCAAATTCTCGAGGCAGTGAGAAAGTACCTTTGAGAGCTGAGCATTTTGGTAGGGTAGAAAATAGAATGGAAAGAACAATGGTTGATTAAGTTTCCATGACTAACCACTCTTACTTTATACTGTGCACTTTTATTAATCAAAAGTTAAATTGTTTTTCACTTTAGATGAAAAACCACATCTGTTAATCTTGCATGAAGAAAGCTCCTGTATAATAAATAAAGGCTGCTGCTTTTGCTCTGGGTTGAAGAGCCAAACTCTTTTCCATCCTGATCCCACTATGTTACTCTGAGTCTTTCTTCTTTGCTGCTCACTGTTCTCTCTCTTCAGGTTGTGGTTCCCTGGAAGCTGAGGCTTGACCTTGGCAATTCACCATTGTTTTTTTTTTTTTCTCTTTCAATGTACAACAAAATAAAATGTAACTAAAATTAAAACATTAAAGTTAGATAGTCACATATCAAGGCTGGTGAGATAATTTAGCAGTCTAACACCTGCTTAAACAAGTGCAGGGACCGGGGTTCAATCTCCAGCAGCAGACGCTGTGCCGGGCTCACCCCTGGGTGCATTGAGCCAGCCACTGAGAACCAGGCATGGTGGTGCATGTTTAGGATCTCAGTTCTGGGGAGACTGAGATAGGAGGATCACTACGAGTTCAAGCTGCATAGTGAGACCCTGCCAAATACATAAATTTAATAAAAAATAAAATATGCGAGTCAATATTGGAAAACTAAACTCTCAAAAATTAACTTCAATATCATAAAAACTTGTATATAAGTTTCAAATCATCTGAAACTTTCCATGCATTTATAGATATTATATTAAGCTATACAGAATAAAAACAATTTTTAAATGATTGGTATAAAACATAATTTAAATGTACAAAAATTAAAATTTAAGTCTACAAAATAGTTAATATAATTTTAATATGCCATTTATTTTTCTGTTTCTGCAGTTTTCAGACCTGTCTGCATGCACCAATAACTGAGATTTTAAAATTTCATATCCTAGATGCCAAGCCCTTGATATTTTGAAGTTATAGGTTTGAGACAGGGGACAAAAATAAGTAGTTTTTGAAGTTCTACAGGTGACTTTAAGTTGTAGCCAATAATAGAAACCATTGCTTTAGACGGGGGTGGAGTTTTTGTTTTATTTGAATTATCTACATACAAATCTTCCCTCTCTCAGAAATAGACTTTTTGCTCATCAATTTTTGCTCATCAAAAACAACTCTAAGAAGTTACATACAGTTTCCCAGGATACTGAACATTTGTAGGAAAGAGCTTTTCATGGGGTCAGTTTTTTCAGTAGGGAAAAAACTGTAATACATTTTTGCAGAAACAAAGTGAACTAAGTTTATTATACATTAGGCTTTTTCTTGGTGGCCTTAAATATATGACCTTATTAATCTTTTTGACAATTCCCACTATGTAGATACATTTATATCCCAATTTTATGTCAGACAATTAAAACTTAGATAGGCACAACCATAGAGGGGGAAATGATGGCACTGAATTTATAGTCTGTAGTCCCAACATTAGACTATTAAGCTTTACTGACAATTAGTTATTCCTGTACAGTTTTTCCTTACATGACTAAGAAAAACCTCTTTGAATTGAAATTTAATCCTGAGGGTTGGATCAGAAGATTTTTGCCTCTGTTACTTGCAAACTAAATTGCAAGCAATAAGAAGGAATTCTTTAATGATTCTATAAAAACATGAATATATTGGATCTAAATGATTTATATAAAGATACAGTTGATCAAAGGCATGAACACAGAAAAATTACATGGCCTGCAGGATTCTGATTACCTGTCATTCTGTCTCTCTGTGAAGCTAATGTTCACAGTGAAGAATTAAATGTTAAGATGCTGTGTGGAAAACACTATCCAAGTTATATTAATTTCAGATTTCCTCAAATTGAATGACCCAGAGATAATCTGTGCTATCTTTTCCTGTAATTCGTCCTTCAGTTTGGTTCTTCAATATGATTCTGCTTTAATGCAAAACATAATACCACAGTGAGCATCAACAAATTAAGAAATGAAAATGACACCAGGAAGGAAAAGCTATTCTGGTGAAAATGTGTTTTTGATGCATACTAAGTAGTCTTGCCTCTTTGGGGCCAGCGAGATAGCTCAGCAGTCTAAAGTATCTGCTGAGGCAAGCTTAGGCAATTGCGGGGACTTCAGTTCAATCCCTGGCATCATATGTTGCACCAGCCCTACTGAAAGGCCATCTGAGCCAACCACAGGGCAAAATATATGCCTCTTACATCACATATTGAAAACCAGGTCAGATGCAGATACCACGAGAACATGAGCTTAGAATTTGGACACGTAAGACAGAAAGGAAAGCTGCCCTGAGTAATACTGGACCTTTTATTTTTAGAATATAGTTAGGATAGACATATAGCTACTTTCTCTTAATTCAATGAGAAGAAAGATTTGTACTAATAGTATTTTGACAGGATATCATGTCTGCATCTTGTACTATGAATAACCAATAACAATATGCAATGTATTAATTATTGAAACTGTCCTACTAATTGGTTTTGAAACTGTCTCATTGCTATTTGTTTCAGAATAAAGTAATTAAAAATTCTGACTTCTAATAATAACAAAAATCATGATTTTATAAAGTTTTAGATTAAGGAAACATACCCAATACCTTACATATGCCATTGATACAGACATTTCTGCTGTTGCCACCTTCAAAGCAAGGGGTTCCATCAGTGACAGCATCCAGCATTTTTTCAGAAAACTGGCCATCTATGGGTCGGCAGTAGAGCCCACAAGGATTCCCTGAAATGACAAAAGTTAGCTTTAGGTTACCTTTTTTGCTCAGCGCCTTTCTCCCAGGAATCTTTTGTACTCAGGACTCACAAGTGACATTTAATCTGGTGTCTTTTCCCTTGCTGAAACAATACTGTGACCTAGGTATGTTTTTCTTTCTTTTTAGTTGAGTTTTAAAACTAATTAAATTTAGATCACTTTAAAATGTTATTTGCTATTAGTTACAAATGATGAGAACTTATTAGGACCTTAACGTAACATCAAACTGTCAAACTGCACTTATAAAAATAAGAGAGTTGGCCGCTAGTGTTAACCAAGAAGGTACATGAGAGCACCAGTGGTGTAAGATTCCAGAGAAGCACTATGCCTTCTCACTGTTGATGGTAAAATATAGACCTCTACAGGAGAGGTATCCTGTAACATGAAGTTGGTTTATAACCAACGATTACCATCTCCAACAAATATTTTTGCACATGTTCAAGAAATTCTTGGACACAGATTGGTGGTCATATATGACGTGCTTTTTCCCCTTGAAGCTAAAGCAAAGTGCTTATTTCATGTTGCTTTTCTTTTAGCAAAAACCTGGAGAATGTTTCCTTCACAATCCACTTAGAATTTTCTTTGGATCATTTTTTTTTGGTGGGGAGCAGGCTTTCAGATACCAGCTGTAAGGCCATTTGTTATGGGTCTTTCTGAGCGTGGACAGACACCAAATACAGACAGAATGTATAGTGCTAACTATCCACATGGCAAGTGAATACAATTATAAAATACACAACCATGTTACAGAATACAAATTCTGATCACTTGACTGAAACTGTAGAGGAAATCAACATTAGTCACATCTCTTCAAAGTTTAAAGGAGAAAGGTAAACACAAGTGGAGAAAATTCAAGGATTTGATATCAGATGTCCAAAAAAAAGACAAACAAAATCAAAATGAATTGAACATCCCAGTGGGCACGGTACAGATGAAAAGAGTCAGAAGACTATGGAAAACGTACAACTGGAGGTTCCTGTGTATCTCCCTTCCCGGCAGTATAGTTAACCCTGTCACTCTCCATATTAGAGCACAGGTACCCGTAGGGAGTCACCTGGGAGCTGCTCGTCTCCCCCAGGAATAAGAATACCCATCTAGGTGCTGAATGCAGAGAATCATTGGGTTAACACTTTGCATTGAACTTTAAGTTCGGATTTAGGATTCTGAATTTGGACATGTAAGACAGAAAGGAAAGCTGTCCTGAGTAATACTGGACCTTTTATTTTTATTTTCTTTAAAGAGAAAAAATAAAAACAAAAATAAAATAGAGATTCAGAACAGATTAGTAGAAGAGTTACAATAATTATTACATTGCATATTGCCTTTGTAGTAGTAACTCAAGAGTATAATGTAGAGGCATAGTATCTTGTTCAAAAAATATTACCACAAATCTTTCTTTTCAATGAACTAAGGGAATCTAACAATATAACTGTTTTAACTGTCTTGCATATAAACACATTTTCTTCTTTTTCCTTTCCCCCATCACAGTTCAAAATAAAAGATAAGCTATATTGGAACTTTTCTTAAAAAGTTGTCTATTTCAAAGGTGCTGGTAAAGGACAGGGCTGGGGACACATAGCATGGGAAATTTAATTGATTGACTTTACAAGTGGATCTTCATAGTGAGTGATCTATCCAGTAACTAGTGTAGTAGAATGGTGCTAGAATGGTGACCTTGAAGTGTTTGTCTTCAAGTTCCAGTGTTTGTCTTGATATGGTATGTGTGTGCTATTTGATCAAGAATAAAGCAACTCACAGATGATGCTGTTCTTGTTTATATGTATAGTGAATTACAAAGTACTTGGCTTGTTAAGGGAACAACTATTATATTATTTGAATGTTATTTCTTAAATTTTGTTGTTTTTATAGTCATTATGTTTTTAAAATCATAGCCACTTTATGCAGCCAGTTTTTTCAGTACATATTTCATAGATGAGAAATTGAGGGATAGCAATATTAAGCTTTTCAAGATCTCCCAGTATAGATGGCAGAACTAACCCACCACATATATTTATTTTCAGAATGCTTGCTAACTTCTAACCTACAGACAGTTTTCTTTCTCACATTGAAAAAGTTTTTGATGAATTCTTTAGAGTAATCACTCTTCAGATTAAGAGAAAATGTTTTAATCACAAATCATAATAAGAATATTCCCAGGAAATTTGCTAGCATGTTAATTGGGTCTCATTTTAATTCAAAATCCATTCTCTCATGGAGCATCAGACACAGAGGAAAAGACTAGGCCTGGTGCCATTTATTTCTACAGAGTATATTTAAAAGTTTTAATTCATAAAAATCTAGTATTTCCTTGAGAAAGTGACATAAATCACATTAAAAATCAGTTTCTTCATCTAAAAGATGAGGGTAATAATAACACCTACCTTGCAAGGTAATTATGACAATAAAGATAGATTTTAGTCAAACATTTAGGACTACACTGAGTAAAAAACATAATACATGTTCAAGAAGCTACAGGTATTCATTTCCTTATCACAAATGACATCTCCTTATCACAAAGTCAAAGAATTGTAAAGGTCCTTAAAAGTAGCATTTTATGCTTCTAAAAGATGTGTAACTTTGGTTCAATTTTTATTTCAAAATAAAAACAAAAACTCCCCAAACTTCCTGAAATGTTCTCTTTTTTTGCAACTTACCTCAACATAGACACTCTTAAACAAATATTTTTTAAATTAGTGTTTTATTCACTATTTTCTAAATACCTGGTATCTTGTTGGTTTAATGAAAATAATTCTAGACTGTAGGTGGTTCCATAGCATTCTTTTACTATGTTTATAAACCTCAGTCGAAGATGTTCCAGTTGTACAATAACTACTAAAGTTCTTTCAGTTCTACAGTTATGAGACTAAGGATTTTAAGTGTTCTTCAATGAAACTGCATGTCCTCATGGGCACTCAAGGCATATTTGTATATGGCTTGTAGCTGAGTTCTTAGGAGTCATAACATGTTGGTGAGGCTTGAGAAGCTAAAGAGAATCAGGAAGAACACAGCCTGCAGAGTGCAGTTAGATCCATAGGGATTGAAACCCCATCTCCAAAACTTTTCCAGGGCTTCCCACTCTCTAGTCAGCACAGTGGACTTTTGGAGGGATGACATGATAGCTACCATTAAGCCTTCACAGTGATTGTTACCAGAACATTACTCCCGGAAAAGGCTTTTAATCCACTTTTACTAATCAATTAACTGACATGACAGTGATCAACAAGGTTAGGGCGAAATTTCTCAATCAAGCACCAAAGAGATCTTTTCAAGTCTAAGAGATTATCATCTCTCAAAGTCTTATAAATGAATACTAACATTAGTGATGGAAGTCAAAGACATTCGCGGTGCAGCTAAATGTGTATCCCAGGAGAAATGCGGGATCAAGGAAGTTGCATTTATACAATGGGGAGCTTGCTGTGCAGTCACTGGGAGGAAGGATATAAGCCCCAAAATCATGATCTCCTGCACAGAGATTGAGGAAGCTGTAAAATCTGAAAAGAAGATTCTATTGTCACACAAACAAAAATGCTCTTAACGATGGTTATGTCTGAAGGGTAGGCTAAGTGTGGTAGGATACAGGAATTTATTTTCATTTTATTCTGTTACATACAGGTGAATTTGTTGTTAGATACATATATTTCTTTAAACAATATTGTTCTTAGATAATAAAACTCAAACAACCTCCTTTTCTCTGTGATAATCATGACACATCCCCATGAAGAAAAGTCTTTTTTAATCTTTCCTTCTTTTCCAAGAACAGGGTTAGTCATTCTCTAAGATTAGACAGTTTAATTAGTAAGCATTGAGTATAAAATGGAAATATTTGATGAACATAAGTGCAGTGGTCTATTCAGTTTTAGAACTATCTAGTAAGTAATCTTGGGGAAAAAAGAACCTACCACAGAGCTTCCACTATGACTTTGGAGAACACAGGGGTGCATGCCTAAGGCCAGAGAGAAAGTTGTGCTTGAAGCAGCCACTGTAAACTTAAGGTTAAGTTCTGCTTAAGTAACTTTAAGGTGGAGCTTAAAAATCTGCTCCCCTTTTGCCTTTGTTTTAGGTTAATGATAGTAATGGATGATATTAATTCTCAGTGATAATCAAAAGAGGTTTTCTGTTCCAAAAGTTAATCATGCATATTCTATCACCTCTACAGCACTGCACAGTATCTTTGTCTTACATTTATCCATCTGATGTGACACATCCTTTTTTGCATGTCATGTAAAAGCTTTCAGGTCCATTTGTAATTCCACTAGGTGAAAGCACTGAAACCAATCCGCTGGTGATCTCTCACCCACACCCTGCCTGATTAATCCTCTTGAAGGAAACTCAAGTAAGTGAATGATATTAAATCAAATGCTGCCTGTTCAACTTTGCTGAAATAGGATGGCTCAACATTTTTGGATAATGATCTTAACAGAGGAAGTTACAAATTATGAAAGATTTGAAGAGCTATTTCTTACTGCATTGCCTCAGATCCCCTTAGCTTAAGAAAAGTCTTTCTTTCCCCACCTCTCATTCTAATAATAATGCATAATATAGATATGATGGCTTCTGGTGTTAGCCTGTAACTAATGATCACAGATTCCTCTTCCTTGTCAGGGGAGAATGTGTAACAGGTTCGGACAAGAGTAGTTTTGCCAAGCCTGCAATTAACATTCCTGAGCTCAGTTAGGTCCCTAACATGCATTCTTTAGACATTTGATTTTATTTTTTACCCTTTTCTGGTTGCTTTGTCCCTATGAAACGTGGGTTTCTGGCTCAAGGCTGGCTCTCATTCATTCTTCATGAAGGCATTCTTGTTATCTTGATTTTCATGCTATTCCTGGCCCACCTGGAATGGCTTTGAATGCTTCTTCTTTTTCTTTTTTCATTAGAGTCATGACTCATTCTCAGGAATCACCCACTGCTTCCTTGGGACCCTCTTTGAAATTGCTCCAAACTCATAATGGTCTTCTGCTCAGAATTTCTGCCAGAGTTGCAGACAGTTCCACATGCTCATCAAGGCAATTAGTAGCTGAATATGTAAATGTGCCATACACCACTGAGTTGCACCTCATTTGCCTCAAAGCAAATCATCTTGTTTGATAAACTTCTCTTCCATCTCCCACACAGCGGAACAGAACATATTCAGCCTTCAACTCATCAGCTTGCCCAAAGCTATGCTACCATCATCTAAAATATAAAAACATCCTGATGTTCCTCTATGTTGAACACAACGGGACATCTCAGAAACCCACATAAAGGTGGCCCTGAGGTATACTTCACAGCTATTTACCTTCATTAAAAACAGGAAACCAGCGGTAGAACTCGTTCTTGTAGGGGATGGTGTCAAATTCACTGCACTGCATCTGTCTAAACGTTGGTACATCTGTGCGGCAGGGGTGGACATTGCACAAGCGATAGCGCTTTCTTTCTCCAGTACAGTATTTCCCTCCAAACTTTGGTCTAGAAATGAAACAGACAAACTGTTCTTTTAGTTCTCTGAAAGACCAACATTTTGTTTTAAAAGTCTGGCCATGCCTGTGGGTTACTGAATTGTGCTACTCTCTGTTCTCAAATTCACCTTTTAAATAAGTCCTTCCAACTTCACACATTGTGTTTGTGTGCTGCTCACCAACATTTCAGTCCTATACATACAGCTGGCTATTCTGAAATAGTTTGTAATCTCTTTCACTTGTTTAGCTTATATGTCTGTTTTCCTTGTATGGAAATATTTACTGAAAAGGAATCAACTTTTACACTCAAAATCTGTCTCTTCTCTAATTCATATTTAGCAAGTTAGCAGACAGATCGCAAGATTATTTACTCCTTGACTTGCCTGAACCCCATAGTTAACCAGGTCCCTGGCTATTAATTACATTTTCATGTTTGTTTTCCCTTCCTCAGTTCCACAGTCACCAAATAAGTCCAACACTTACCTCCATTTCTGCCTTCCTTTGCCTCTTTCTTCTTCATTGACTCACTAATTATTGAGTATTATATGGTTAATTTTTTAGACTGTCTTAACTGTATTAGTTTTCCATCTAAAAAATTTAATGCCACCCAGTAGTTTCAGCATCAAATCCATTCTTACCATACACTAAATTAAAACGAAAGTGGGTTGAAGACTTAAACATTAAAAGAGAAACACAAACTACTGGAAGTCAAAATATGTAGAATTCTTGAGTCACATGCATAGGCAAGGTCTTTCTGAATAGAACCCTGGATGCATAGAAAATAGTACCAAGAATCAATCAATGCAGGCTGGGGAGATAGCCTTTTGATCTAAGTGCCTGTCTGGCAAGCACAAAGTTCCAGGCTCCATCCCTGGTACTACATGCCGTGCTGGCCCTAGAACCCCAGGAATGCAGTCCTGGCCCTCAAACTGGGCATAGTGTTGCAGGACTGTAATCCCAGTGGTGGAGAGGCTGAGACAGGATGATCACTACAACTTCAAGCTGCATAATGAGACTATGTATCAATAAGTAATTATAAAATAAAACATTAAAAAATAGTCAATGCAGTCATAGAAAATTAAAAAGCTTCTGTACAGCAAAACAAACAACCAACATAGGGAAGAGACAACTTATATAATAGGGAAAAATTGCCATTTATTCCCCAGACAGAAGACTAATAACTATACTACATAAAAACTGAAAAGAACTAGATCCCAATATAAGAAACTCTATAAAAAATTGGCAGATGAAATGAATAGACACTTTACAGAGGAAGTGTATGAAGTAATGTTCAATACTTCAGTAAATAGTCAAAAAATATGAAGTACTGCTAAACATCAGTGGCCATTAGATAAATGCAAATTAAAACAACACTGCAACTCTACCTTACCCCAGATAAAATGATCACCATCAAAAGAATCAAATAATAACAAATGCCAGTGAGTTTATGGAGATGAAAATGTAAACTAGTACAACCACTGTGGAAACCAGTAAGCAGATTCCTCAAAAATGAGAACTAGAAATTTCATTTAATCCAACTATTCCTTTTCTAGTTATCTTCCCCAAAGCATATAGCAGCATAATTCATTCTAGCCCAAACTTCCAAGCAGCCTGTATGTCCATTAAAAGATGAACGCATAAAGAAAATATGCTCTTTACATGTGATGGATACTAGTCTACCACAAAGACAAACTTGAGTCATTTTTAGGGAAATGAATGTACCTTGTGACCATAATGTTAAGTGAACTAAATCAGATACGCAAGTCTAAGTATCTCAGTGTTACTCTTTTGTGAAAAGCTCAAAATACAAAGAGCAAGACAAAAGATAGACAACAGAAAATAGAGAAATGGATCTTTCTCAAGTGAGAATAGAGTCAAGAGATGGAAGAGGGGAAGAGGGAGGGAAGAGAAAGAAGATGAAAAAGGGAATGAAGATGTTACATACATGTACCAGATTCCTACAAGGAATGTAAAGATTATGCCCTACAAACATGCACTAATAAAATGCTATAAAAACTAACTTTGTTGTAAAATACATTTTTGGGGTGTGACCCAATCCATGATGCATTAACCCTAAGGAGCTAAGAAATACTTTGTGTTTAGAAAGATCTTAAACACTTAATAAATAAATAATCTTATTGTACAATACATTTATCAATTTTTTGTTTCCTTCACAATGCACTCAGGATGCAACAATTTTCCCATCAAGAGTATTTGAAACAGGAAAAGTTAGTACAGTGAAATTTGTAATGGAGACCGGGAGGAACTATGTGTCCTTTCAGGAGGCTTCCAGGTGCTCCACACGAGTCTTGACTCCACCTTACTACATTTGAATGAAGGGCCATGACTATTATGGCAGAGCAGCATAATAGGGCCAAAACATGAGGTGTGAATTTTTCATAACCATGTTAGTGCTTATCACTATGAATAAATTATTTTATTTCTCTGATCCTCTTTTGTTCCTTTGTGAAATGAATGTAACAATTTTTATCTCTCAAATTATGGAAGTCAGGTAAAACACTGAACGTAAAGATTTAATATCACAGTTAACAGAAGGTAAGAATTCAAAGAGTGAAAGCCTCTTTTGGCTTTGTGAATAATAATCAAATAGAATTTATATACCTCTCTATACTCAGACTAGAGACAATGGAAAAGTGAACAATTGTTCCCTCTGATTGCTGGTACAATGAGAGTTTGGAGGAGGGAGATAGCCATGGAGGTAAGGCTTGTTGTAAAGGATTCCTGGAAGGGATGTCCTGGAGAATAGTCCCAGGACAAAGGCAGAAAACGTGCCAAATGAACAAATGAGATGAAATAGTATGCTAGTGGCACATAAAGCTGGGGTACCTACCCAATGTTCCCATCTGATCATGGTAAAGCCAAAATTTGTACCCTTATCTACCTTAATCCACAACCTGCTCTGTTATGTACCATTCCACACTGGGTGACTATGAAGCCCTTTTGTGACAGGGACCTGGAATCTGACGAGCTAAATTTTAGGTACAATTTTATTTTTAATATTTAGAAAGAGTACAAATTAGAGTTAAAACAGATAAAATAGTATTCCATTTAACAAAGTAATATGAATTTCATAGTATTTGTTTTAATGCATAGTGTTGTCTTCCAACCAGTTATTCTTATTGCCAGATATATGAATGTAAAATTGGAAGAAAGGAATGCATAAGAAGTTAAGAAGAGAAAAAGTACAAACAATTGAAAAGAGGTAACAAAAGAATAAGGATTGTATGCTCCTTTCCATAGACCAGCAGGAATGCACACTCCAGTTGTCCAAAATACTCTGCTTGCATACTTAGAGAAATCTCTTTCTCCTACGCCCTCTCTTGTTCTTCTCAACTCAATAACTCTTTCCTTTTGAATAAGTTCATTTCATGAAGTGTCCACTGTAAACTTTAGATTCTATTTTTGTCTTTTACATTCTCACACTAAAGAGACAATATGATGTTTACACATGTGGGTCTGATTTATTTCACTTAAGAGTATGGTGTCTAAATGCATCCATTTATGAACAACAGATTCAATTTATCCTCTTTTATAGCTGAATAGTGTGTAAACATATGACATCTTCTTTTCCATTCTTCAGTTGATGAACATCTAGGTTGTTTCCAGGACTTAACTGTGACAAATTGTGCTACTATAAACATGGGTGCACATATATCACTATGGTATGAAGTTTTCAGTCCTTCTGGAAAAATACCCAGGTGAGGAGTAGCTGGGTTCAATGCAACCTCCAATCCTAGCTTTTGAAAGAATCTCCACACTGATATCCATAGTGATTGTACCAATCTGTACTCTGGCCAACAGTGGGGAAGAGTTCCTTTTTCTCCACAGCTCCTGTAGTATTTGTTATTGGCTGACTTTTTTTTTTTTTTTTTTTTTTTTTTTTTATGTATTTGGTACAAGATTTCACTATGCAGCTCCAACTCCTAGTGACCCACCTGTTTTCAGCCTCCCAAGCACTGGATTATAGACATGTACCACCACACCCAGACTGTATAATTACCTCAACATGCCTATGCATGGGGCCAGTGCAGATGTGCTGCCCGGTATCAGACCTTGATCCTTGTACTTATGTAAGCAGGCACTTAGTTCACTGGGCTATCTCACCAGCCTTGACTAACTTCTTGATGTTAGGCATTCTATCTGTGATAAGGTGGAATCTCAGTGTTGTGTTAATTTGCATTTCTCAAACGAAAATGACTTTGAACATTTTTCATATATTTACTTGATATTTGTATTTCTTCCTCTGAGAAGTGTATATTCATCTCAGATGCCTATTGTGGGTTGAGTTTTGAATTTGAGACCCTGATTTTTTAAAAAGTTCTTTATAAGTTCTAGGTAGAAGGCCTTTGTTGGAAGGACAGTTGACTATAATTCTTTCCCAATTTGCGAGTTTTCTTTTTAGTCAGTTAAGAGACTTGATTTACAGTGCAGAAACATTTCAAAAAGATAAGATCCCAGTTGTTGATTCCTTGAAGTAGGTCTTATGAAGCTTGATTTTTGTTCATGAACTCTATCCACCCCTGTCTTTAAGATTTTTAATTTCCAAGTATTTATGGTGTGGTTATGGTTTTTTTTTTGTTATTTATTTCCAGTTTCATTGCACTGTGGTCAGATAATATGCATGGGATAATTTCTGTTTTCTTGCATATACTTAAGCATGACCTATGGACTAATATGTGGTCTGTTTTGCAACATGTCCCATGTGCAGCTGGAAAAAATGTGTATTCAGCTGTGGTTGAGTGGAACACTCTATATATGTCCACTAAGTCCATTTGCTCCATATTCTGGTTTAGTTCTCCTACTTCTTTGCTAATTTTGTGTCTTTTGACCTATCTTTTTGAGATAAGGTCTCCTGTTAAGATTGTGGCCTTAGATATTAGATTTTTCGTGTCCGTTAGGATTTGTCTTATATAATTGGGTGCTTCCTTGTTTAGTGTATGCATATTTATGACTGTTACCTCTTCCTCTTGTATTTTTCCCCTAACAAGTATATAGTGACCTTCTTTATTTCTTTTGATTATTCTTGGTTGGAAGTTGAGACTGTCTGAGAACAGGATTGCTTCCCCTGCTTTTGTCTGAGATGCTGGGGCATGTAGTATTGTTTTCCATCCTTTCAGCCTCTGAATTTCTTTATGAGTTAAATGTGTTTCTTGTATACAGTATACTGTTGTATTTTGCTTCCTAATCCACTGTGCCAGTCTATTTCTTTTAATTGGAGGATTGAGTCTATTTACATTGATGATTATAACTGAGATGTATTGAATTATGATAGATATGTTATTTACCTACTATTGTATACTTGTTTGTGTCCTGTGTTTAATAGTTTGTCCTATTTGGTGGGCTCTTTCCATTCTCATTTATGGAGTTGTGGTCATTTTGGTCCCTCTCCAGAATATCTTCTAATAGTCTGTGTACTGTTGGCTTTGACATCATCAAATTCTTTAGTTGTTTTTGTCATGGAAGTATTTCACTTCTCCATCAAACTTGAAAGAGTTCTGCAGAGTATAGTAGTCTGGTCTGAAATTTGTTTTCTTAGAGGACTTTAAGTACTTTAATCCATGCTCTTCTTGACTAGATGGTTTGTGAAGAGAAATTTGCCATTATTCTGATGGGTTTTCCTTTAAATGTGATGTTTCTTTTTTTTAGTGGCTTTCAGTATATTGTTCTTGTGCTGGATTTCTGGGATCTTTGCTATTATATATCTGTGTGTTTTTAATTGGGTTGATGTTATTTGGAGTTCTATATGCTTTGGTTACCTCATATTTGGGGGTCTGATTGATTGTTTCCCCATATTTAGGAAGTTTTCTACTATTACTTCTGCCCAAATTCATTTTATATCATTTACATTGACTCTTTTTTCATTGATGCCTATTAGTCTTATGTTACGTTATGTTGTTCATCTTTGCATTGTCTTGCAGATGAATTATTTTTTCCCACATCCTAGTTGTTTTCAAGAGATCTTATCTTCCCTTTTCACTACCTGCAACAGTATCTTTAATATCTGAAACTCTATCTTCATTTTCATTCAAACAGTTTTGCCAGCTTGTTATTGAGGTTTTAATTTCCCGCATATCCCTTTGAATCTGCTTCATGAATTCTATTTATGTCCCAAATTACTCATTCAAGGATTGCATCATTCTTGTATTCTCCTTTCTTCTTTATCAGTGTTTACTTTGTAAGCACTCAATAATTCTTCATTATAGAACTTGGGAGACAGCTTAGTAGAACAAGATTTTGTCAGGGAAGAACAAGGTACTGAGTTCAATCCCAGGTACCACAAAAAAAAAGTGATTGACGGTTTTCTTTCCTTATAGTTATCATTCTTTTTTTACTTCAGTGATTATTTCTGATCTGATATCCTCTATACCATTCTGCAGTTGTTTCTTTATTTCAGATGCTATTATTTCAGAGATTTCAGGAATGTGGCTTCCAATTTCTTCAATACTAGTGCCTCCTGTATTTGTTCTGGGTGGGCTTGGGGCCTGTGATTGCATTTTGTTCCTCCTCTTTATCATTTTGTATAGCACTGTCTTCTCACCTTCGGTGTACAGTCTTGATGTAGTACTTACCTTAACTGCTACCGATATTATTACCCAAGGGAGATTATGTGGTTAAGGCAGTTGCAGTTTTGTATTTACAGTGCTACAATTAATATCACTAATAATAGGTAGTGAGATTTAGCACTTGACAAAGTTTTGTAATTAATGGGTTTGTATTTCAGACCCTAAGCACAATAACTATAGCTAAGCAGATAGAAAATTGTGAGTTTGTATTTAAATTAGTTCCTCTGAGATCTGTCTGATCACCTCCCCTTTAGGTACCCAGAGACTTCCAGACTTTCATGCCAGGTATCTGTTGCCCCCTCTCTTGATCAAGAGAGAGAGAGGATGCTCTTATATATGTGATCTAGCAGAGTATCTCAGGTTACCAGGTTCGGATCTATCCAGTTCGAACTTATCCAGCTGCTGTGCTTGGCTTCTTCCTGTTGTTACCTGGGGAAGTGAACCCGCTGTGCCCCATTGGCAAGCTATTCTGCTCCTGGATTAGCTGGCTGGATATCACTCCTGACCACCTTGCCTGGAGTGGGGAGTTATGGCAGGGCACAAGGCTTGAACACCGGCTGGAGTTGATAGGTGAGAAGTTCCTACATCTTTAAGACTTCCTGTTGGCCCTCTATAGGAAGTACTCAGAAATGTCCTTGATTATCTGAGGATAGCTACACTTTTTGTCAACAGTGACATACTGACACTTTGTGACCTGCCATTTCATTTCCATCCCACAAGTACTGGTAAAGGTTCCCCTTAAAACATGCTTAACTGGGGTTGGGGAGATGGCTCAGTGAGATAAGTAGTTCCTTGGCAAGCTCAAGGGACTGAGTTCAATATCCAGTTCCTCCAAAAAACAAACAAACAAACAAACAAAAAATGCTTAGCTATTATGCATTACCTAAGGGAAGAATAACATTTCTATAAAACTATACATTCCACATAATTGAAAGCAAACCACAGTCTTATCACCAAAATTAGGTGTAACAAATCTCTTAATGATTCAATGGAATTAACTCAAAGAACTTAATTGCATAATGGCCTAGGGGCTTTTCCATAGATTATACATGTTAAATAAATTTGTTGTATTTCCTCAATCAATGGAATCAGTATCAGTATAAGTATCAAGATTTTAATGGAAAACCAAAACAAATTAGAATTATTTTTTTCATTCTTCTGAATCTCCTGATTCCTTTTTGCCTTTGGGAACCCTTTAAATGTTCCTCAGGAGGTGTGAGGTTACTATATTATTTGAGGCTGGTCTATAGGAAGCTGTGGAGGGAATGAAAGGAGATACACATGGCTGACTTACTCAGGGTTGTTGCAGTGCCTCTCTGCACTTTGGGCTCCAGCCCCACAGGTCCTGGAGCAGTGGGACCAGGGCGACCAGAGGCCCCAGCCTCCAGGGATGCTTTCTGGTTTCTTCCCCACTGTGATGCACTTGCCGGCCATGCACCACTGCAATAGCAAGAGATTGGAGAAGAAAGTGTCAGGCAGCCCCTGAGCAAGCCGAGCCCAAAGCCCTGAAGTATACTCAATCTTCCTCAGAAAAGCAGTCACATATGTGATGCAAAACAAAGAAGTGCTTATAAAACAATTTTCCTACAGTCTCGATTTTTAGAATTAAAGATGTTCAGGAATGAAGAGAAATTTACATTCCGTAGCACAATCAGTGCAGGATTGCTATTTGGGGCATGGGCCACAGATTGCACCCTGGAATATAAAGCAGCAAACTATTTTGTTCATCAAGAAAGTCTTGATATGGAAAGGATGTTTGTTGTCTTAGTTAACTTTTTTCTCATTGCTGAGACAAAATACCCAAAATTCATTCCTAAAAATTAAGGAAGGCAAGGTCCATTTAACTTGCAGTTTGTGGGCGGTCCAGTCCATTATCAACTAGCACCAAGGCAGGGTGGCATCGCACTGGGGCAATACTTTAAGGCAACAGGGAATAGCAAAAGCAGCAAGAGCAAAGGGGGAGGGAGCAAGCCTCTTTTCCTCTCTTATATTGTGTGGCTTTCCACTCTAGGGTGGGTTCTTTAAGCCCACACCATATCCGTATCCTCCTCTTGCACAGGCACAGGATATTTACAAAGTGAGGACCTTAGCTCCTTGCTGAGTCACTTACCTAAGCTTCTAAACTTCTCAAGTGAAGATAATGTATCAACCATTACAGATGTCAACTTAATATCATAGTTGTTTAGCTGATTCAATTTCAGCTAAGGTGTAATAATCTTCTTGCAAAGCAACAAAGGTGAACAAACAAAAATTAAAATGAAAGAAATAAAACAATTGTTGGAAATGGCCACATTCCTGAAAGATTCAAGGGTACTTCATCTACTAGACTTTTCTTCCTTCATTGATTCTAATTTTTGGATATTTTAACCAAGGTCCATTATGTCAGTGATGTTCATGCCGCACTGAAATCACACAAAGACAATCACTGAGCTCCTAAACACTGTGCTCACAGCACCTAACTCAGTTTTGCAGCATGAGTTGCTCTGTTTTATAGTTGGGAGAATATCTAATGGCTCTGAGTTCTTGGGTGCATTCCCTTCCTGCGTAGTACAGCAGGCAGAACTTCAAAAAACTAATAATTTCAGAAAAAGAAGACTCTATATTTCTCAAATTTGACATTTTTGGAAGGAAAAAGATATTGGCTTATTTGTCTCTAGTGTGGGAGGTAAAAATGTTACAGCAAAGACCAGCGATAGGCTCAGCAGATACTGTTGACCAGAGCCTCCACAGAATTTCATCAGGGAAAGATGGGAAGTATAAACTTTGCAAGTGAAGTGTGGAGCAGGAACAGACCCTCTCTTTTTTGGCTACTTTCTCTAAAAAATAGCTCAAGAGCTTAGTGGAAGCAAAATCCTCTCTGCTGGCTGTCGATCATGTGACTCCTTTCAGTGCTCCTTACCTAGAGACAGCTTTACCCCTCCCTCAGACCTTCTCCCTAACCCTCCACAGAGCCCCAGGCCTACTCCCTCCTGCCTTCCTTCCTCAGGCTGACACCTCACCTTCTTCTCACCGCATCGGGTCCCGTCTGCAGCAGCATCCAGTTTAGAGCGACAGAAACCTTTCACTGAGCACCACAGTGTCTGGCAGACATTCTGGCAAACAATTGTGAGAGTTTAAAACTTGCACAAAAGCATTTCTCCAGTTCTAGTAAAACAGATACTTGCAATACTTGCTACAGTTGTTACTGAATAGAAATAAATCATTAGAGGTCTTAGTTCAAACTCTACTTGGTGTTTTTATAAACAGTGGTCTGTAGGCCAGGTCAAGCAGTATAGAAATGAGTGATAAAACAAAGTTCTTCAACTGATACCATCACTCATTCCTCTGTGTGTGGGACAATATCTATCATAGCATTCATTAAACTTGGGTAGATGACTGATGATATTGACTATCACAGGCAAACTAAAACTTTAGTGGATTACAGATACCTGACACAGTCACATCTTGAGCCTCTTCCATGAAGGAAATGGGAACTATGCCACCCAGAAAGATTCAGATTACTTGTTCATTATCCAAAGCAGTCAGCTTGCTTTAGCTGCACATTCTTTTATTTCTATCTCTATTATGCACACACAGGAAGATTGTAATGATTCTTCTTATTTTAAAGAGAATAGAAAAATATTAGATAAGACATTAGAAATGATACAGAATTTTTAAAAATAAGATGATAGGTATTCAACAATGGTTGATATAATATATATATATTTTTTCATGTATTTGGTACAGAGTTTCATGTGGCTTTTTTTTTTCTTTCATATTAATTTTATTGAGAAACAAATAGCATTGAGATAGTTTCAAAACACTTTAGGACAATTACAATATGGACATGTAAAGATCTTCCTGTTTCAGAATCCCCAGTGCTGGGATTACAGGAGTGCACCACCATGCCCAATCTCTGTGGCTGGCTCAGAGTGCCTGAGGCCAGGGCCAGTGCAGCTTATCATGCCAGGGAAAGAACCCTGGTCTCTGCATTTGCCCAAGCAGGTGCTTAGCCTGCTGAGATATCTTGCTGGCCCTCAATAGTTGACATATTACACATTTCTGTCTTCAGTATAGTTGCTGAAGTCAAAATAAAAATTTTAAGGATTAACTGCTATCTTCAAAATTCCAACACAAATTAGTAGTATAAACTTTTTTGCTATCCTGTATACATACTTATATGATTTTTTCCCTTCCCTTTTCCCCTGTTTTCTCCTTAAAATATGCTAATTTTCTTTCTATTTACTATATCTATTGTACTTTTCTGATTTTTAACTTATTTATTTATTTGTTTTTGCATTTTAGGGAAAGATCTTCAGGATTTTCAAGGTCTCACTACTAGATAGGACTTGTGATCCGTCTGCTTACAGCGTCCCAAGAGCTGGGATTACAGGCACACACCATGCCCAGTCTGTACTCTTCAGATTTTATTTCCTCTTTCAGATTCTTACACTAAGAAGACAAAACAATGTTTACACATGTGATAAAAATATGTTATAGTTTAGGTACTCAGAGCTGCCTTTTCATTTTTTGTTCCAATCACTCATCTGTTATTACGTTCATCTTCCATCGTATTATTCACTGAGTGTATTTTTCATAGTAAGATTTCAGATTTTAAACAATTTTAGAAAATTCTCTGTTTATCTACCTAAATTTTGCCCCTCCATTCTTATTCTGGAACCCATAATTGGTGCTGATAACTAATCTTTTGTCTTTTTGTTTCACCTTGACATTTATAGTTCCCAGCTCTAAATTATATAAGAAGTTGAAGAACTTTACTAACATCTTAGAAACATGCAAGTCAGATGGTAACTTTTTTCAGGTCTAAGTAACATTTAATTGATGTTTCCCTTCAATTATCAGTTTTGCTATCCATTCCAGTTATTAAATTTTAAGCCATAAGTATACTTTTATTTCTAACAGTTGTATTTTTTCCTTGCATTTCTTTCATATAGCTTAGTTCTATTTTGATATATAAATGCCATTTTGTATATTTTTATTATTCTTATTAAAAGTTGAATTATTAAAGGTTCTTGAGTTATTATTTGAAACTAAAGATAGAGCATTTTCTATTTTTAAATTAGAGGTTGAATTGTGAATTCATTTGAAAGCAGGTTTATGCATTAGTTTGTTGCTGGTTCCTCTAGGGCAGTTTCACCTTTATTTCTGGGCACCTGTGATATTGCTTGACCAAATATTATCACTGTTGTTAGCTTTTGGTATCAGAGTAATACTCCAATCCTACAGGGCAGACATTCAAACTCTAACTCTGCGTCAAGTTGGATTACAGTAAACACCTTTCAAGTGAGAATGTTATCCACCAGAATCCCCTACCTGTGTTCTCCTCAGAAGCCAGCTGAATGTGTCTACTTTGTCAAAACCCTTTGCAAAGGGTAGATTTGTTCTAGTCCATGACTTCTGGGAGGAATAGCCCTCTGAAAAGTTCAAATTTAAGTGGGCTTCTCAGCCCCGCTCAGAGAGGAAAGTTATATAATACACACTGCTGAGACTCAGGGAGAAAGATTTTCTTAGACATCTTAAAAATGTAGTAGAAGAGACTCTAGACTAATATAAGCAAACAAGAAAGTACAGATTATAAAAATGTCAAATAGGGGCCAGCCAAATAGCTCAGAGGAGGCCAGGGAGATCGCTCAGTAGAATAAGCTCTTACCTGACAAGGGCAGGGTGCTGAGTTCAATCCCTAGTTCCACAGAAACAAACAAAAAACGAATAGCTCAGAGGATTAAAACACTTGCTTAGGCAGAGCACAGTGGCCTGGGTTTATTCCTGGCTGTTGTGCCGGTCTGCCATGGGATACTCTGAGAAGGTGCTTGAGACTAGGTGTGTTAGTGCCTGTAATCTCAGCCTTTGGGAAGCCGAACACAGGAAGATCATTGAGTCCAATCATTATGAGTCCAATCTGTATAGTCCAATTATGAGATCCTGTAGATCCTGTGGGCCCTATAGACCTCATAGACCCTGTACTAAGTACAAAAATAAATAAATATAAAAATAAAAATGCCAAATAAGATAAAGTGATATTTAAACTGAAACTCAAATGACAAGTAGGAAGGATGGTACAAAGAAACCAGAGTATGCAAAATTCTGGAGGTGGCAAGGAAACCAGCACTTTCATGGAAGGGAAGCTATCTGGTACAGGTGAAATGTTGAAAAGAGAAATTGAACAGAGATAGCTAGAGTGGTTTGGTTCCAATAAACAACAGGATCCCCTGAGAAACCATTCAAATACCTTTTAAAATACTCTATAAAACTTTTTAAAGTCCTCTATATAACTTCTACATGAATGAATGAAATATACTCTTGAGTTGGTAAGAAATTATGGGTACTTCTCAGAAGCCCTCTATAAATATGGAGATGAAACAGTAATAATCTAGATTTTAGGTTTAGTCATCACCTGAATACTGGAAATGATGTTTAGGGTCTAGCAGGGTGTAAATTTGGTTACAGAGATACAGATATAGGCATAGATATGATGTATCTCCATGAATGTTTCCATATTTATCTACATATATATCTGCACATATCTATATCTGTAGATAACTATATCTACATACATATCCATCTCTTTCTCAGCATGTCAACATGGAACCTAACCACTGAATGCGACTTGATCCTCCTCCAACTCAGTTTGCCATAAGAATTGTGGAATCAAGTTCATGAACTCATATAATTGCAGGTACACCTTGTCACATATTGAGGGATTCCATTTCTGGGTCTTGATCCTCAGTTTTTTTTTTTAAATGTATTTAGTACAGTGTCTATAGGGTCTCACCACACAGACTGGACTCATAGGGATTCTCCTGTTTTCAGCATCCCAAGTGCTGGGATTACAGGTGTGCCCACCATACCCAGTCTCAGTTGCAGTCCCAGTGCGCACTGGAGACAGGGCTGGCACAACACGTGGAGAGGGGAGCAAAGCCCAGTCCCTGTCTCTGCTAAGCAGGCCTCAGATTTCCTAATATGTCCATGTACTTCCTTCAAAATGCTGGCGATCTCATTGCTTCTATCCGTTGGAGACACCAACATACCCAGCACTTACTTCTACTTCCTGGCAGAAGGTAGCATTGGGGCCATACTGCAGCTGGCACTGGTGATGCACATCATAAATCACTCCAGGGGCAATGACCTTGGACTTCAAACCTTTCTTTTTGGGGACATCATCAAGACAGAACCCCCAGCCCCGGCTGCAAACAAGTTAAGAGAAATGAGAGCAGTCGCTTATAATTCCTTCAGCATTTCGTTCATCCCTCCCACTCATTTGCCCTTTGTCCATCAAGACAACTTTTCTTTTACAAGCCAGAGAACTTTTGGAGCCCAATAGGAAGTTAGTGATAGAAAATATTACCAACCTCTTATCAAATGCTATATATTTATACTTATTATCTAGAAGATATAAGAAGGAGGAAAATTAAGCAGTCATCATATTCTTTCTATGCTTTGGTCGAATGCTTCTTTTACTTGTCTTATCTGTTCCTGTCAGTCTCCAGGAATTTCATTTATGATCACATTTTGAAAAGACACCGGGGCAGGAGCCTTCAGGCTGTGGCTAGCGAGCTGCGTCCACCCAAAATTGAGGGCTAGAAAGCCGATGTGGAATCCACTGCTGTGATGCCATCACAATGCTATGGCCTAAGATACACAACTGAGCCTTTTCTAAGCATCAGCTCATAGGCGTGAAACTCAATGCAAACTGCTCTGTAAAGATCCAAGAGAGGGCATAAAGAAATGTATCATTGCTTACTCCAAGAAGCGGGTGATGTATTCTTTGCTGCACTTGGACCAGGTCAGCGGGGTGGGATCGTACTGGAGTTGATGGGACATGATGTATGGATGTCTGCCCATGGGCTCGCAGTCATTCTCTTTGCCATCATGCTGGATGCCAAAGCTGGTGTGAGGCACAAAAGGTGCAGGCAGTTAGGCATTGAACGATAAGAAAAGCCACTCTCTCAATGTTTCAACAACCCACGGAGAGCTACTTTTGTACTGAAGGAGGTGTTTATAAAGTGAAGTTGGAAGGGAATAGCTAAGTCTGAACTCCAAAGTTCAGGGAATGTTGCACTTGGGCTTTTCCCTCAGGTACACAACTGCTGCTTGGCAGAAAGCAAGAGTCCTCAGTCTGGCTTTCTGTGTATCTAGAACCAGAAGAAAAAAATTCTGTCCCCAAGATATTTGCTTCCTCCTACTGTGGCAACCACAGTATGAGGAACAAAACCTTCCTTCTCCTTTCTCATCATAATTTTAAGGGAGTGGGAAGCCTATGGGAGTCTTGCAAAAGGCCAACAGATTTGAGGGAATGGAGTCATTTCTGCTACTGCTAGGCTCCCCAAGAGCAGCTCTGATGAGAACCATAGTTCAGTGGATGACAGCAGGGATTTTCACAACAGATTTATCTGGATTTGAAGTCCACCTCTGCTGCTCATTGTTCTGACTTACCAAAATTCACCCACTTTTTCCTCCCAGGAAATAAGGTAATTATAGCCATGCTAGGATGAGGTCAGTATGGAGTGAGGTTTGAAAAGCACATAGCAAGGTGCCTTAATTAGGCTTCACAAATAGTGGCCAGGGAGATGGCTCAGTAGGATAAGAGCTTGCCTGGCAAGGGCAAGGGCCTGAGTTTAATCCCTGGTTCTGCCAAAAAAAAAAAAAAAAAAGAAAGAAAAAAGCTTCACAAATGGCAGAAAATTTTAATTGTATGCTTTAATATGACCTATGTTATTTTGTTTTTACCCAGGGGTGTCTACGCATGTACATGGAAATCTCACAATTCAATGCCATTGTCCCACACCTTCAAATCTGAATGCAGGAATGTATAACCTATTACTCATCAGGGTGAAACTCAACCCCTGTAACCAGGAAGCTCACACTAAACTTTAACGAAATCTTTTGATCAGTATCAGCAACCTCTCTTGGAAAACAGTTTTGGGGGATCTAGAGATTTTCTTGTATTTTTGCATTGGAGTATTATTAGTTTACTTTCAAACTCTAATCATATTCCACATTAAAAGTCAGAAAATTAATCTAAAAAGCTTTTTACCACCTACCTAGAAACAGATTCGATGATAGCCTCATGAGCAGGCTGTCCCCTGAGCTCTACAAACCCAGTCCTGCCAAGCTTACAAAATATTCCAAATTTCTTCTCAGTAATTAGTTCATAAATTTCTTATCAATAGTCAGTTAAACATTCTCAACTACGTAAATAAGGGTATTTAAGTACAGAAGCTATGTAACTAGGGCCAGGGAGATGGCTGAGCAGAATCAATGCTTCCCTAGCAAGCACAAGGGCCTGAGTTCAATTCCTGGTTGTGCCAGAAAAAGAAAAAAAAAAAAAATACATGCTATGTGACTATGTCCTATACATTGTGTGACCTCAAACTTAACATAATAAGTCTCCCACAAAAATCTCCTTGAGAAGATTGAAATTCATTAAAGCGTTTCCCCTCCAATTATATTTTACCTAAAGAATAAAAGACAGTACAACTAAACCTGTATCTTCTATTTCCACTTGAGTATGGAATCCATATCCTCTGGCAAGTGATACACATGGGTCATAGTGCAGAAATGTATTTCGGGAAGACTTTGGGGATGGATTGTGATGAGCAATTTGTAGTGGAAACCACTGTACAATCTGAGACAACTCAAAGTGTGCGATTTGTGGAATTTGCCTGATTTGCCTTTGGCGTCTAAATCCTTTAAGGAAGGCTTGCCCATCAGTATGGAACAACAGGCATAGAAGTGTGGCTCTGGGCTTTTCTAACTCTGTTAAAATTCCAGTTTTGCGCATAAAGTGAGCAAAGCTCTTAACGAAATATGTCACAATCCAGAAGATGGGACAGGGAATTTGAGCAAATAAATATTATGATATTTCCGTTATTTAAAAGGAAAGGCTGTTATCTCGCAGATTATTTTAAAGTTTTCTTTTTGAAATTATATTTTCTTTTCTGATAAATCAACTCAGGAGCCTAATAGGAGTGGCATGTGGCCCTAGATATTGATGGCTAATGTAATATAGGGAACACATAAATGTATTTTAAAAATTTCCTTTCAAAGATATTGAAATTGTCTGCCTATGTTATATAGCGTATGTTAGTTTCATTTCTCTTTTGCATTCTAAGTAGCAATTGATAAAACAAACAGGTTCCCAAGGAACAGAGAAGTGTATTTGTTATTAAGTGATAATGGCAGTCTTCTATGCTTATTAGTTTTTCATTTTCCCTTCTTCTGAGCTGCCTCAGGCTAAGCCATTGATCTCTGCAGTGTTTCTTAGTGTGCTCCACTGCTAATTAGAGCCACATAGCCAAAACAGGAGCTTCCCACCTCAGAAGAATCTTTGCTATAGGGAAATGCTTCTGAGGAAGCCTCTAATGTATTCTGTCCTTTGTTTTGGTGTCTTAGGAAAGCATTTTACTCTACTATTCAAATTCAATCTATTTTTCTTTTTTGGTCCATTTAAAAGATTTTCTTTAAAAAATTGTTTTTAGGTCATCTGTACATGGCCTGATGTTTCTTCTTAAAAATTGAAACTTTTTAAGGTTTGTCTTAGGTCTTATTTTTTTAATTTAAAGGTTTTTTTTTTTATTAATGGATCTTATTTGGGCAAATTTCTACATACACATATTTTCCTTTGACCATTTTCACTCTGTCATTTCCTTTCTTCACCCTTTTCCGAGTTTCACATTTTTGGTTTTATTTGATTCTGTTCTATCACCTCCTATCTCTTCCACTACTCACCCTTATACCTGTCCTCTCACTCCTACTTCTTTTATCAATCATTAAAAAACTGAAAGTTTTAGGGCTGAGGAGAAGGCTCAGTAGAATAAGCATTTCCCTGGCAAGCACAAGGGTCTGAGTTCAACCCCTGGTTCGGCCAAAAAAAAACAAAAAATGAAACTTTTAAATTTTGAGCTAATGGCAGATTCATATGGAGTTGTAAGAAGCAGTGCATAGTTATGGCCATATACCCAATGTAATATTTCCCAAAACTACCAGATAATTCCACAGTTAAGATACTGATCTTAATTCAGTCAAAAACGGTATTTCCACTACTGTAAGATCTCTTCTGCTACACTATATAGCCACTTCTGTTCTTTCCATTCCCTATTCCCTCCTTAAATCCTAGTATGTTTTCTATTTCTATAATTTTGTTGTTTCTGTAAAGGCATGTAAGTGTAATCATACAGTAATTCTTCAGGACATGCTTTCTTTACTAAACACAATTCCTTGAAAATCTGTCAGTGTTGTTGCATATTTTAGTAACTTCTTCCCTCCTGTAACTAGCTGATGTCCCAGGCTACTGTATCCATTACAGATTTTTAACTGTTGGATAAAAACAAGCCCCTGGCTGTTGCCAGTTTGAGGGTGTTGTGATTAGGTGTGTATATATATATATATATATATATATATATATATATATATATATATTCATATCAATGTGTATGTGAACATAAGTCTTAGTTTTACAAAGATAAAAGCTTGGAAATATAATTATGGGTAACGTAATTGTAGGCTCAGTTTCTAAAAAAACCCATCAAACCCTTTTCCAGAATGCTAATGTTTGCACTATTTTGATCAATTTTCTCTGTATCCATCCTAGGGCATCAAATTGATTTTGCTGTAGTCATTTTCATGGGTGTGGAATGATGTACTACTGTGGTTTTATTTTACATTTTGCTGACAGCTAATGATATTAAACATCCTTTCATGTTTGCTATCTGTGAATTCATTTGGTAAAATGTTTATTCAAGTCTTTTGTCCATGTATTAATAGTATTTTTAACTACTAATTTGGAAAGTCCTTATACGCTAGGTGCCAGTGCTTTGATGGATACATGATATGCTAGTTTCATAGTAATGGCATGAAAATAAACTTGGTGATTCAACAGAAATTCATTCTCTTACAGATTTGCAAGACAAAAGTGCAAAATCAAGTTTTGAGTCATTATAAAAGGTATTAATTTTTAAAATTTCATTGTCTACCCTGTTCATTGCTAGGACATAGAAATATGATGGATTTTATATATTTACATTGCATCCTGTTAATGAATTCACTTTGTGTGTGTGTGTGTGTGTGTGTTTAGTGAAAATTTCTAAATAGCCCTGTCTTCAGATATGCCTTTTTATGAGGTAGGATGTTGGTATGTTACCAGGTTTGCCTCACATTTGTGGCTTTGCCTCAGCCTCTTGCATAGACAGGGATAGGGACATGTATCACCACACCTAGCTCAAATAGGGATGATTTTGTTTCCTATTTCTAATCTCTGATCACACTTGGATGAAACTTTTTTTTTAAGGGAAGGGTCTATAGGGTGCTCAGGGTCTCACTTGGATTGGACTCGTAATGGTCCGCCTGTTTACAGCCTCCCAACAGCTGGGATTTCAGGCGTGTGGTGCCACATCGAGACTCAATTGCCCTCTCAGGGTGTTCCAGAGGCAGCCTGGCATGGCAGGCCAGGAGAACTGGCCTGCCATGAACCCACGGCCCCTGTGCCTGCTTGTGAGAGCTTTAATCTGCTGAGCTATTTAGCCGGCCCAGATGAAACTTTTAATACTATGTTGAAGAGTAAATTTATTTTAGATATTCTTTATCAATTTAGGGAAGTTTCTCTTTATTTCTGCAAGTTTTTGAAATCTTGAATATGTGTTGGATTTTGTCAAAGGAATTTTTTTATGTAAGTTAAGATGATCATGTCATTTAAAAAAATAATCTGTTACCAGTTTTCAGAAAGATACTGTGGTTATTAAAATAAAAAGACCACAAAACCAGCATCATTAAGACAAGGTTACTGAAGTAGGACCACAAATTGGGAGATGGGAAGAAGAGTTCATTGGCCTAGAAAACCTAAAATCAAGAAAACTCCAGCTGTTGAACATAAAAATTAGCCCGGCGCTTTCTGAATTTCATTGTTGGAAAATACATATTTCTTCTCTTCAAAGAGAATAAAAAATAGGGAAAAAATGTTTATTCATGTTTGAATTAAAGCTTCAAACAAACAACAGGAATTCACAATGATTGCTGTTGTCCTCAAATGAGTTATTTCTTCTTTGGATTATTACTATGGAAGATTGAGGCAATTGATTTTTAAATGTTGGACCAGCATTATATTTTTGGAATGAATGCTATTTGGTCTTTGTATCTAGTTATTTATTTTTTTTACCTAAATTCTATTAGCTAATATTTTGTTACAGTTTTTATATCAATATTCATGAAGAATATTGTTTTGTCTGCTATTGGTACTAGGGTGATAAGGTCTGCATTGGTATCACAGGGCTGGAGCTGGGGAAACATTTCACTAATGCTCTATAAGTATCAGAGTTTCAGTGACTTATGTGACATTTCCAATTTATTATTTGTTTGTTTGTTTGTTTATTTGGTACAGGGTCTCACTATGTAGAGATACTCCTGTCTCAGCCTCTCCAGCACTGGAATTAATAGGTGTGTGCTACCATACCTGGTTTTGGGGCATGCACAGCACACCCAGGGTTCTGGGGCTGGCCCGGCATGCAGTACTAGGGATTGAACCTAGGTCTTGTGTGTGTGCCAGACAGGTACTTAGATGGCTGAGCTATCTCCCCAGCCCTTATGTGGTCTTTCAATACTGCTTAAGTGGCAGTGTTTCAGTTTTTTGTGTTTTCTTCTGTTTTCTGTGGCAGTGTTGATAGCTTTGTCATAGTCTCTTAAGAATGGAAGTCTAGGTCCCTACTCAGATTTTGCTAACACAGAGAAACACACGGTCCCCCTGTGTTGTTTGGCTCAAGTTAAACAGCTACTGGCCTGCTTTCATGACTTTTCTGCTAGCTACCATAACGGAGGGCTGTGTTTTGTCTGTGTGAATCCAGGTTGCTGGTGCCATCAGCTCCAAACCTGGCATACATGAAGGCACAGCAATGCAGGGGATTCACTACCAGCTTATCTTCAGGACCTGCCCTAGCCAGTCTTCCCTCTTCTCTTCATCCTTGGGAATCCATTTGCTTGTTTTTCACACAATGTTCAGGGGTTTTCATCACATTTAATAGAAGGAGGAAGAAAAAGTATGTATATTCTACATCTTTCTGACTCAGAATTTGGTAAGTGCTGACACTGAATGCTCCCCAGTAAGCTGCAGCAGATGGTGTTGGCGCTGGCTGAAGGCTTATGAGCAGCTTACTTCCAACTGCCAAGTTTGTCAGTTTTGTGTTTCTCTGCCCGGGGTCTTTCTACAAGGCTAGTTTATACTGCTCTGTGTTTGCCTTGTAAACATGAGGTGCAAGGGAATCATAGCACTTGGAATCAGCCTTCAACCAATGAGGATATTCTATAAAATAACCCAATCCATTCCTCCTTGTGTGAAAAAGCTAAAATACATTTCTTTTTCTCACTTTGTCCATGCGATTAAGGTCCAGTTGTCCATGGCGGACGCTGAGATAGTGAACCATTTATTGCTTCCCCTTACTTCCTGTTTCAGTATTTTCCTTCCCTATACATATTTCCTTTCTCCTCCATATAAATGAATTGCTCTGAAGAAGTCTCTGTGGGAGGGTCAGTTTCTGAATAAACTCAAAAACTGTACAAGAGTTGTGCTTTGAGTGTTCTCAAGTTCTTTTACTTATGAAATGGATTATTTTTTTTACCTGAAAAGGACTGTTTTATAAAATCTAATTCTCATTGTTCCTTGCATATTTTAAATAGAACATCGATAACAATAACAACATAAACATTGGGTAATGACTTGTTTTAGTAGTTTTATAAGCAAAATGCTTCAACAATCTCCACACTGGTATTATGCTTAACATTACTTATTATAGTATCAACCTGATTCGATAGTAACCTATTCTATTCTGATAATCAAGCCAACATTTTGATGACTGCTGAACTTCTATGGCTTTATTTTCCAGTATTCAACTCTTTGTGCTCAAGTCATTTCACTCCAGTGCTCTCAACTTTATTGGAGAAATTTTGGAATCTAAAGGAAGAATTATACCTGCCCTTGTCTTTATTTGTTTAGGTGTCCTTCCTCACAAAAATAATATATCCATGCCCAGCAATACTCGTGCCAGTAATTGCCTCAAAACAAGAAAACATTGTTTTGGGGGGACCTGCATACCATATTTCTCTTTACAACGTCAGCTTGAAATTGAGGATTAAAGAATCCACCCTTGGAACACAAGAAGTGAACATTCAAAAATAAGCTTTTGTCAAGCTAAGTCTTCTCAGAGTATAGCACTGGCCAATGGTTTTTCTGTTTGTTTGGTTATATTCAGTTGTATTACATGGCCAGCAGGTGTTATTATTACCAGTGAGCAGGAAGAACCCTCCTCTGCAAAGCAGACATAAAAATAATTGTCCTTGTGTAGAGTTCTATTATCAGCATGCCAATGACTTTCATTTGGCTTTATCAAGATTACATTCTGTCCCAGCTTCCCCAAGTTTTCAATTAGTATCTAATTACAAATTAGTTTCTTTTCTCTACCTTCTGAATTTTGCACAACTAAGGATATTAAACTATCTCATATTTATCTCCAGGACATTTTGGTGAGGCTCCAACAAACCATAGCACCGAAGGAATGGTCCAGTTCATCTTACTGATCTTACAGATGAGAAAACAGGTTGATAGATAGTACTGTAGAGGGTCCCCACAGTCACTGATGGGAAAGCCAGATCAAGCACAGGCTTTCTCTGGAGCCAAGACTCTGGCTTTGGAATGGAGGTGAAATTATTTTTGAAAAGTCCAGTTGTTATGTAAGAAAAATGGTGGGTGATGCCTGTCTGGAAAGGCCAGGCCTTGTTTCTAAGTGTGTGCTCAGTATATGCCAGAGGGTTCTCCTCCTATGTGGGCAGATGACCTCGGCTGCTGGCTTATGGCAAGCTAAGGTGTATGGCTTGGCTAGCCATGGAACTGCCCCACTCAGAGCTGCTGCCAAGAACTATAATGCACCCTCACTTGTATTTAGCCATTATGGTGACTGACAAAGTTACAAGTGAGCTATGATCTTTTTTCTAAGGAGACCCTTGGTACCTGCTGAATCCAAAATCTTCATTGTATTTCTCAAATATTCTCATTATAATTCTCAAACATTTGCAAGCCTGCTTTCATGAGATTCATCAAAACATATTTGCATGCTTTTGTAACACCTTAGGTATCCTGTCAATTAGTGTTCACCTAATGATCTTTCATGTTTATAGCAGTTTTAAGTTTATTTAGTCAATATTCTCCTTTAATATATATGATATAGATGGGTTGATAATAGCATCTATTTCATAGAAAAATTAAGAGAATTTAATGACACACTGAAAAGCACAATGGCGAAAAGACTCAAAAATATTAGGTTTCTATCTTTTTTAGTGAAATCACAATGATCATTTCTTATGAATTAGGCAGACGTTATTCTTCAACTGATAATTCAAGTTAGTCGAAGAATAATTTTTCTCCTTGCCCCTGTCCACATTTTTCTGGGGGAACTGTGTGGTCTCCTGGATTCTGTGATGTACATACAGGTGCAATGCTCAGGGCAGAAAAGATCCTGGAGACTGTGAAGTGTGTTACTACGCCTACTTTACAGGTGAAAATACAGAGGTCTAGTGTTGGGAGCCGCAAGAGCGGGAAACTGGTCAGATGCATGATAGTAGGACTAGGCCTCACTGCCTAAAGCAGTCAAGCTACCTCAGTCCTGAGAAAGGCTTCCTACCTGGTCGATGTCAGCTATTAGTCACGGGGCAACCTGTGTCACATGGTGCTATCTTCCCAGTGGTATAAATAGAGGCCTCTACTTTTGTTCTGGGAGTCATTTGCCAACCAGGCATCAAGCCCCCTCCTCACCCAGCTCTCGTCTTTGGGTCTATTTTTTTTTTTTTTTCTAATTTCTGCTGCGGTTTCTCCTTGGGGTACTGAGACGCCTCTAGATCCCTATAGTCTAGCAGGCGAGTATCAAGATATAATTCAGTCAAAATCTAGCACTCAGCTTAAGGTGCTTCTGTTTGCTGTGCTGATACTGAGTTATGAGTGTGGCAAACAGATCTCAACTTCCTTGACCTTTACCTGTGTCCCAGCTCATGGGCAATCGTGAAAGCCAGAGGGAGCCCCGAGTCCTCATTGATGTTACAGCTTCGGTGAGGCTGGCACATTCCTGACAGGTGAGACAAACCCAGGGTCTCACAAGGACGGTTGACACCAGCACAGATGTCCTTTCTAAAGGCAAGGAATAGAAATGGTCAGACGCAAAAGGAAGCCGCTGAAAAATCTGGAAAAAAATCTATGTATACCTTTATATTCAGTATTATTTGTAAAGCATTTCTTAGAATGAACATTTGAACATCAACATGAATACAGGGCACAGTTTAGCACTAAGCCTATTTTGATTTTATCACTTAATTACTGAATTTCAGTAACACTTAAAACTATGAGGAAATATGGTGACTGTTTTATTTGGAGTCATTTTGCCTTTAATCTCAAGAATCTAAATTATGTGAATTAGTCAATAAGAGATTTCATTGAAAACTAAAGTTAATTTGAATTTTTAAATAGGGAAACAATAATTAGCAGTGACTAAAGTTTTTCAAATATGAAACTGCTCTGTAGTCTACCCTAAAAACTCATCTGAGAGCTTTCATTCATTCATGAGAAAAACAATTGGCTTCTTCAAGCCATTCAGAGATCATACTAAGTATCTGTACAACCACATTACAAAAACAACACTTTAAACATGGGAAGGGTGAGAAGATAGAGAGAGAGAGAGAGAGAGAGACAGAGACAGAGACAGAGAGAGTGGCACCTTGTGGAATTCACTGATTCTGGAAAAGGAACATATCTAAGAACATCTTTTCATCATGTGGCACCCTCTAAGGCTGATTATACCTTTTAAATAAAAATGTGCCTCCATATATTGGTAGGAATTATTTCAATCACCAAAAAGAGCTTTGAGAGAGCCATTTATTAATCATTTGCTTTTATTCAGTAAAAGAAAAGCTCTTGATCAGTAGTTCTTGGCTTGTACCAATGTCCATAAGGTTCTGAGCTTTAATTAGTTGCAAATATGTTCTTATGGGTTTTGCATGGACACCATTTCTAGCAATAAATGGTCTCCTACTTCTTTGTCGATGGGTTCACAGAAATCAAAGCAGGCTTGAGAATCCACATGAGTTTTTGTTTCTTTAGATGAAAACTGCTTGGACCATGGGGCAGGAAAGAGAAATCGCAGGCTCACATTTTGTCAGCAGATGACTTATTAGCTAGGGAAGTTGTGTCATATGAGCATGCATGCTAAGCTATTCCTCCACTGTCCCTAGTGGGAGTCAGGAGCTGAATAGATCATAGTTCCTGCATTCCTGATTGCCCAAGAGCAGCACACAGTACCAAGGATTTCCTGATTACAAATATCTGGGAAGCCTTGCCTGCCCTCCTGAGGCCCTGCATAGACACCTAGGTACCTGGTGAGAAGGACAGCCACATCATGATGCACAGGACTGAGGTCACTCTTAGGGTTGATGCTCTTCTGCCACTTGCAGAAACTGGACAGAGTTTTCTCAGCATGGTGAACTATTTTCAGCCCTTGCTGGAGAAAGAAGAACAAAAGACTGGCATAAATAAGCTCACTGTAGACAGGTTTCATCTGCATTCATTACCAGAAACATTCAAAAGAAGTGAACTCAGGGTTGGTGCATGAGACACTTAGTAGAAATTTTGCAAAGACAATATTACATCTCTGGACTCACATGCTGCTCTAAATATTATTACCCTCATGACCTCCACTAAAAGGGCTTGAAAGGGAAACCTTCAGGACAGAAAGTGTCACTTGTGCAAGCAGCCCTTGAAGAAAAATTAAGAATATAAACCAAGATCAGTGACTACTTAAAGTTCTATTTCTAGTTACTGTCTGAATCCTAATCCAATGCACTTCCAAAGATCCACTTTACTTGCTGATGGAAAATGTACAGATTCTTCAATAAAAAGCTTCCTTTTATCATGTTATATCCTCTAAGGCTGGGTATTTCCTTGCCCATGGTTCCATCTGGGTCTAAGTAACATAATCTCTCCAGGCTCTGGGCAGTGAGGATAACTGGTCTTATGATAGCAAATAAGATGCGGCTGCAGCCCCAGTCTGTACTCAGTGCAGAGCTGAGTGTGTGCTGGAGTCATACAACTGGCCCATGATTACTACTGAGGATTGGAGGGGCTTCTTCCAAACAAACTGTTTGCCAAAGTGAGGATAATGAAAAAAGGAACAATCAGTTCTAGAGGGACAGCAGTTAATTGTGACTTTTTAACAGACAAAAAGCTCCCTCTCCTATCCTTCAGGCTTCTACATTCAGCTCTTTCCACTACAGAGTGGATTTGGCTGGAAGGATGACTGTTATTATGCACTCAAATCAAGAATTTCAGGATGGTTTCTGCACCAGAATATGACCTTGTTTCTCTCTGATACTTTTGGGTGCTGAAGGCTGCACTCAAATCAAACAAGGCATGAAGAACTGCAGATGCAGTTACATTTAGAGGCATCTGGGTCTCCCTAGTCATGCGAATTGCCCACCACAGACACCTTCCTTTCATGAAGGCTCAAAAAAGTGGCTTAGTATTCATGAAAACTCACTGAATTGCTTATCATAAAGAATATAAATAGAAGGAGACTACAAATAGACATTTCTGAAAAGGAGACATACATCTGATTATGTATGATGGGATATGAAAAAATATTCAATATCATTTACTCAGGAAAATTCACAAGAAGATATCATTTTATACCTCTTAAAATGGCTTTTATTGAGAAGATGAAAGACAATGTTGCCTAAGATATGAAGAAGAAACCATTGCACACGGTTGATTGGTGGGTGTGTACATTAGTGCAGCCACTATTAAAAACAGGATGGAGGCATCTAAAAAGTTAAAGATAGAATTGTCATTTGATCCAGCAATTCCTCTACTGAGTCTATATCCAAAATATGTGAACTCAGTCTGATAAAGAAATAGCCACCACCAACATGTTCATTGAAGTACTATTGTGATAACCAAGATATGGAAGCAGCTGAAGAGTTTATCCACAGGTGAGTGGACAAATGAAGTGTGGTATATGTACACAGAAAATACTATTTAGTTTCATAAAAGAAAGAAATCTTGCTATCGGCAACAGCATGGATATGGAGGATTTCATCTTATGTGCAATTGGGCACACAAAGACAAAGACCACATGCGCCCACGAGCTTGGAATCTATGAGAAGAGAGCTCAAAGCATACAGCCCGGGGTTAGGAATGTAGGAAGATATTGGTCATATATCTAAAATTTTTAGTTCAGACAGAAAAAAACAAGTTCAAGAGATTTACTGCATGATTTGGTGACTGTACATTTCAATATCTCCAAAAGAGTGATATTTTTATAGCCAAACAAATTTTATTTCATTTTTAAAGACTACAAAATAGTAAAAAAAATTAGAAATATTATAAAATTTCATTGAGAAAAGTAATAGAAATTCAATAATGGTTGCTGTATTAAATGATGTTATCTTCAAATTAGTCTCTCACCATGAAACAAAAAGCTAAACATATTATCTAAAGCATGTTAATTAGCTCTTTATTTCTTTTTTAAAGAACACAAAATTGTGAAAGAAAAAGCATTAGAAATGTTACAAAATTTCATTAAAGGAAAAGGAATTCAACAGTGTTTGTTGTACTGCATAATATTGTCTTCAAATTACTTGTTCAGGTTACCAGCCATAAATCTGAAAAATTGGCTTAAAAATAAAGTTATAAGAAACTCCATGTTTACAGCAGCACAATTTGTGATAGCCAAATCTTGGAAACAACCAAGATGCTCGTCACCTGAGGAATGGATGAAAAATGTGTTATTTTTATAGAATGGAGGATTACTCAGCTGTATAGATTGATAAACTTGAAGCATTTATATTTAAGTGGATGCCACCTGAAGTTATACTCATAAGTGAAATAAGCCAGACCCACATGTGTAAATATTGTATAGTCTTCCTAGTATAAGAACTCAAAAGAAGAAATACAAATACAAAGGTATAACACAATTAGAAGTAAGCAAGAACTTGAGGATTAGACAATGAGGAGGGGGCTGGGAGTAAAGCTAGGAAACATGACAGGGGCAAAACACAAGATGGGTAAGGCAATGATCCTGAGAAACATCAGCAGGTTTTTGAAACGAGCAGTTAATTGATAGGCTTCTCACCCTGACTATATTATGCTGCTACCTGTGAACAAGCAACTGCACTGAAGATAGCAATGTGTACTAGTAGGGTCATGCTTGGAATGCCTGTCATTTTGGTCTTCTAAATACATACTACTTGTCATGCAGTTATTGCCACGTTGTCTGTCAAGTAAATGCTTGTTTAAAAAAAAGGGGATAATAAATAAAAAAAAAGAGACAAGAAAAAAATGTTCCAGGATTGTCTTGCTACAATGCTGTATGTGGTTAGATTTCTAAATTTCTGTGTAAAAATATGTAATTGTTATTCTTATTTTTAAAAATATTTTTTATTTTTTAATTTTATTTCTTCATATTACATAGGGACTTAAAGTGTGACAATCAATACTTGATGGAAAATACCTGTTTCACAGTATGCCTAAGATGTTTGATATGCAGACAGATAGTGAGGTTAAACCCAACTGCATATGTTGTAGGGCAATAACAAGCTTCTCTTCTGGAGGGTTAACAACCTAAGTCTGCAGATCAAAAATTTTGACCTAATAGTGTTTAGACGAGACATCATGTCTGCATGTTGTACTCTGAATAACAGTACCTTTCAGATTTTATTTACACTTTTGGGTTCTCCCATTAGTGAGACAATACAATGTTTACACATGTGGGTCTGATTTATTTCACTTACCAATACGGTATCTAGTTGCAGTCATTTACCTATAAAAGCCTCAAAATTATCATTTTTTTTTTATAGCTGGGTAATACTCCAGTGTGTAAAAATACCACATCTTTTTTGTCCATTCCTCAGCTGGTGGGTATTTGTGTTGTTTCCATGATTTAGTTATGACAAATTGTGCTGCTATAAACATGCGTGTGCGTTACCACTGTGGTATAAGGTTTTCAGTTCTATTGGAAAAATACCCTGTTGGGCAATAGCTGGTTAATGTAACCTCAAATCCAAGCTTTTGACAGGATCTCTACACTGATTTCCAGAGCGGTAGTACCAGTCTGCACGGCCCATAACAGTGGAGAAGGGCTCCTTTTTCCCACAGCTCCTGATGATAGCTATTCTTTTTGGTATAAGATGAAATCCCAGCATTGTTTCAATTTGCATCTCCTGAATGACCAATGACTTAGGAATTGTTTAGAATTTCAAAACATTATGGTATGCATAATATATGCAAGGCTTGACCACTTAAAAAAATAAATGAACACAATAGGATATTATTCAGCCATGTAAAAGAATGAATTAATGCAATTTTCAGGTAAAGGGACTGGAATTGAAACCATAATTTTAAGTGAAATAAGTCACACAGAAAATGTTAAATGGCACATGACTTGTCTTATAAAAAAACCTTATGATTTGAAAGAAAGAATGGAACAAAGAAAGAAAGAAGGGGAAAGAAATGTGACAACAAACAAGAAGGCAGGCTTTGGAGCTGGGGAGGGCATTGAAGGAAGGAGAGGATAAGAGAGAAGGGGAAGGAACATAAAATGATCAGAATTGTTTTCTGTGTAAACTAATTCCCTCAGTCAAACATGATTTATGTACTGTAGATATGTAGTAATAAAACACTAGAATTTAAGAGTTTAAAATACAGAGAGAGCTTAGACTGTGGCAATAGCCAGGAAAGAATTACATGGAAGTACACTTAAGAGTGAGAGAAAGACTTCAGATGATCAGGTTTTCTGTATATCAGAGTCCTAATTAGTTTTACATAATAGCATATCCATATTTCAAGGGGTTAGTGCCCTATGACTTAAAACTAACTTCCACATAATTCATTTCATTTGGTTTTGCAAATGGACATGTATCTGAAAACTCACCAAACTCTCTTTAGAGCCCTAAGAATATCTCAGGTGACTCTGAACACTTATGCCTGTTTATGAATTAGGTTACAGTAATGGCTAAATCAAAGGCAAAATCTTCTAAAGACAGCTAGATAAAGATGTCTTGTCCATATTCTCCTGACGGGTGTCATCTGAACTGGAGTGGCACTTGGCAACAACTAAATGTCGCATACAATCAATTCCCCTACCAGAGGCAAAGTAAGAAGCTCATAGAGAACTCTCCAGATCTCATTAAGATTCCACAGCGCCTTTCAATCACTTCTCAGTTTAATGTCACCATGCTACTGAACTGTCTCAAAATCTTTTCATTTTCACATTTGCTTCATCACACGCAAGTTGTTACAAAGCAAGCCAAAGTGACTGTTATGGTTTGTTTCTAGCTGTCGCCCCAAAGCCTCATGTAAATCATGGGGCAGTCTCTGCTTGAGGGGCAGTGCGTGGCTCCAGGGACATGGCCAGACGACCGAGGGGACTGGAGGGGGGCCACAGAAGCAAGAACATTTATGCTGCCAGCATGAGCCTCGCTGTCCCTCCCTCAGGCCTGGTGGCATCTCTTGGAGGTACGGAGTAGATCATCCTGGACATGGCGGCACCCCGGCCTCTCCTCCAAACCCTGTAGCACAGGGCCACAGTGTCTCAAGGTCTTGCTGTGTAATTCAGGCTGCTTTCAACTATGAAACCTCCAGTAACTGTGAGCTAAATAAACCTTTCCTTTCCTCATTTTGAGTGTCAGGAATTTGTCCCAGCAACGAGAGAAGATTAACTAATACAATGACGAATTCTCTTTCCAGGAACCAAGAAGTATATGATGCTTGTGCTGTGGGTTTACTGCACTGTCTGTCATGGCTTTTCTGTGAGGCCTACATCTCTTTTAGCCTTGGAGTAGGCTGCTGGGTGAGGGATTCTAGTAAGGTGACTGACTGGATTCTTGCCTTTGTCTTCAGTCAGGTCAATTCTAACTTATTAGACTAGTAACTCTCCCACAGATTACCCAACAAAACTGAAGGATAAATAGTTCAGTTCAAATTCTCCACTTCTTTGATTTTAGGAGAGCAACTACATACAGAATGTAAGACTAGCTCAATATAAAAAGGGTTTAGACTGAAACAATCATGAAACATTCGTTTTATTTTGTCTTGTTTTGTTGTTTTCTTTTATTGTACCAGGAACCCTTTGTGCTTGCCAGGCAGGTGCTTGTGCTGCTAAGCAATATCCCTGGTCCAGAAATACATGTTTTAATAAAGAGAGTAAATCAAAGAACAAGAGTTTGCATTAACTTAATAACATAAAACCCTTGACTTCAATGTAATCAGTACTATATATTGGTAGATGTAAGCTTTTAAACAAATAAAACTCAATATGTCTGTTTTTAGAGAATCACTATGCTTTACCATCCTTTCTGGATTATTATGGTAACCTCTAACATCTTCTCTCTAAAAGAAGAATAACTTATTTTACTCATCTTTTTCTATGTACCACAGTATTGTCTTTTCCCTTGCTGCACATCAAAGTACCCCATTATCCAGCTCCTTAAAGCTTTCTACAGTGCAGGACATTGCCTTCACAAAGGGTAGAGAACTCTCACCCAAAACAAATCTGACAAGGGAAATTTTCCACAATGACTTGTACCCCTGGGTGGAGTGCAGGCATCACAGGGGATATACAGTTCCATCATGCATGCTAATGGTGTAACGACCACCTCCATGATCACTTCATGGCAGTCCTACACTGTGGTGGAACTATTCAACTTTCAATTAAATTAATACTATGTTTATGTTATATCTCTTGAATATTTAAGCTACAAGTCAGAAGGTGACTATTACCATTAAAAGAAACATAAGCCTTGTATAAGAAAGCTGCAGTGAAAAATTAAATCAAGGTAATAAAGCATTATCTTCTCTTAGAAGAAAGATTACCAGTGCTGAGGTGACCAGCTATGCATCTAAGCCTCACAGCAGATAGTAAGTCAAATATTAACTCAGAATGAATCACACACAACAATAAGAGGCAAAATTGTAAAAATAATGGAAGAAAATCTTGATAATTTAGGGGTGGAAAAAAATACTTAGAAACTTAGCACTAATAATCCAAAAAATGAAAAATTGATGAATTGTACCACATTAAAATTGGAAGCAATTAATTTGAAGATAACATCATGCAATGCAGCAAGCATTGTTTGATTCCTATCACTTTGTTTAGTGAAACTGTACCATTTTAATGCATTTTTTTTTTTTTACTATTTTGTATTCTAAAAACAGAAACAAACAACAACAACAAAACAGGAAGCTTCCTGTGGAAGAGAAACCCCTTGAGATGGCTCTCAAATCTACATAGCAATAAAAAAATTAGAAAATAGGCAAATTCCATGAAGACACTTTAACAACACACAGTTGCCAAATAAGCACTTTGTCCGTGAGAGAACTGCAAATGAAAATCACAGTGAGACATCAGTACGTTTTTGTCAGAATGGCTAAAATAAATATAAAAAAAAAACTGACAAGACCAAAAAAAATGATAGACGTGTGAAGAAAATGGAAGCATTCGTATACTACTAAGGAGAATGTGAAATAGCGCGGACAATGTGGGTACATTTGGAAGGTTTTAGAGAAATGACCAAGCAACAAATATATAACCTAGCAATTGCTAGGATTTAGGCTAGAAAAATAGATTATGTTCACACAAAACCCTACTGTTAAATACTGTTTTGAGTAGAAGTCTCTCAAAGGTGGTATTTTAAAGCTTTGTCCCCAGCCCAATTTGTATGCAATTTAGGGGAATTGTGCTGAATAAGGAAAAGTCCAATATCAAAGTCTTACAGACTGTATTATTTTATTTTTACAAGAATTCTCAACATTACAAAATTATAGATTAGTGTTTCCCAAGGGTTAGATGAGTAGGTAGGAGGGAGGACAAAAAGGTGTAAAGGACCTCATGATAGTTCTGGTCTTAACGTTTGTGGTGTTTGTCAGACAATTCTTACAAATGATAAAATTATATAGAATTTATACAGTTGTACTGCTGGGTATATGTAAAACTGGTGACATACTAATAAAGTAGGTGGGCCTATGGGCCAGCAATCTCCTGATTGAGCCGTTGTACTCCAGTTGTGCTAGGTGTTGCTATTAGGAGAGATTAGATGAGCAGCATAAGGAATTTCCCTGTGCTACTTCTTAGAACTTCACATGACTACTCAACATCTGCAAATAAAAACTGCAATGATGACTTTGAAAGAATAGCTGGCAGGATGGCTCTAAGGGAAGATCATATAGCATTTCTAGAATGATTTTATGTGGATTCTTTACTGATTATGTAAGAGAACACACAACTTTGAATAAAAGGGTAACTGTAGTCTATCCAAAGAGCCACAGTGAGTAAGCAGAGTGCACACACTCATACACTTTTAGAATTACACCCACAAACCCATACAGATGCAAAGGCTCACACACTCATGTATTCACACTCACATACTCACAGACTTGCAAATCCTCATATCCATTCACATTAACTTCCTTATTTTAACAGCTATTATAGAAAATCTTACTAGGTCCAGTTAGCCAGACAGGGAGAAGAAAGTGATGAAGTCCTGCTGTGTCTTGATGCACACAGCCCCCAAGGAGGCAGCCTACAAATCCAAAAAGATAACTCTCTGAATACTGTCCTTTTATACACTGGCTTGAGTAACCAGTGTGAAAAACTTGGACACCAGTTCATGACTGTCTCTGAGAAAAGTGAATGTTTGCAAATATACAATCGCCTTCATTCCTTAGCCAAATTCAGTGTCAGCAAGGATACATTTCTGTATGGAAAAAGCTGGGTGATTTTCAGATGTTATGGCTTAAATTCTTCATCCTAATTTTCAAGCAGAGTGAAGAGTCCATCCCCAGGAAGCATTTATGAATAATTGGGGATAATGCATCCAAGGAGATTGTAATACTAAGTGAAGCAACTCAGATGCAGTTAAGTATCACATGGTTTCTCTCACATGAAAGATCCATTCTCTCTCTGTCTCTCTCAGTCTTTCTCTCTCTCAATCTCTCTTCCCCCCTCCAAATAGAAAGATATTATCATAGGAAAAAAGAGGAAGAAAAAGGTATTACAATCTCATGCAGAGGACAGTTATCAGAAAGTGTACCAGACTTAGTACAATTGTCGCACATGTTTTATACCTTCTTTGACTTATTACTCTGGTTTTAAATCTATCTATCTATCTATCTATCTATCTATCTATCTATCTATCTATCTATCTATCTATCTATCTATCTACCTATCTATCTATCCATCCATCATCTATCTATCTATCTATCTATCTATCTATCTATCTATCTATCTATCTATCATCTATCTCTATCTCTATATCTATCTACCTGATGATTAACTTTATAAAGCCTTATTAATAAATCAATCTGCTTCTAGAAAAGTAAAATAAAGTGGAGTGAAGGAGGAAGAAAACCCTTAGCTCACATTTTCATTGTCTGCGTGGATGATATGGAATCTCTTAAACTGGCCTCTTTTATTCCTCGATCTATTCAAATCTGCTATTTTCACTGCTTCCATGTTTACTTTAGTCAAACTGAAGTTTCCTCTTATGATCCATAGCTGAAGAGCCTTCGAAACCTAGCCTCACCGACAACATATCAGTTTGTGCTCCAGGAGTATTACACGCCTGGTTTAGGATGCCTTCACTGCACACATTCTTATACATTGTGATACTTTTGGTTTCTTTTCTTTAACATAGTCCCTTTTCTCAAGGTGCTTTTCTTTCCTTTCTTACCCCCTTTAACTTATGCAATCTCTGTCCATGCTTACATAATCACACAAGGAATTACCAAAAAACTTCCCTCCCTACCCCTCAGTGTATATGAGTTGATTGACAAATAAAGTAATGGCTCTCTCCTGAGCAAAAGTTGGACAAATTCGTGCAGTTCTAGCTAAAGAATAGTACTTTCCTTGTCTCTGAGCTCCTTAGTTGTGAGAAAATCCAATGTGTGTACAAGATCCACCTGATCTATCCATTTCATCCCTGTGACATTTAAAAAACAAGAAGTTTAGATGCAAGCACAAACTTTCTCAATCTGAGTGATGAGCAATAAAGACCTTTATCTCTGATCCAAGACTCTCATCTCTTCTGCCAACATGTTACCCATTAAATGGTTGCATGCTAATATTTTAGCTTGAAAATAGGGTAAAATCACATGCCCTTCCTGGTTCTTGAAAGCAACAAGAGGGGAATGGGAAATAGGTGATGAAGCAGGAGTGAGATTTTAAAGGCAGATGGTTGAATACATAGGTCTGGCTTGAATAGTAGTTGAAATTTGCTAACAGAAGGGACTACTGGGAAAGGACTGAAGAGAGGGAAAGGAGCTGAAAAGGAAAGTGTTTTCAATAAAGGGCATTTTTCTTTCATTCCTACTCTCCTACAAGAGTGAATCTGGAATAACCTGAAAGACAACCTTTGATGAGAAAAAAACGTAGTAGAGCCTGAAATCTATCTTCAAATTCTTGGTTAGTTTCTTAGCTTTGCTTCTGTAGGTTTACCCTTCAGATAAAGCAAATATATGATTAACTTTGCAATTAATAATTTTCAGCTGGGTTTCTTAGTGCTCTGTGGAACTTTCATTTGCACTCTGCAGCATTTAACCAAGTTTAGTAAGAATCTTCAGGGTAACCTATTCTTCTATTGAATGCCAAAACTCTTCTGGGAAGTTTTCATTGAGCATACTTTTTCTTCCAACCCTTTCAGTCTTTTAGGTCTCACAAGAGGTTAAGTCTGAGAAACACCAAATCACTTAGTTTCTTGAATGCACTTGATGGCAGAAATACTGTGAGAAGTATGTATTTATGTAGTACAGCAGTGTGGCTCTTCGTAAGCACATGTAGATGCAAAAGGTCTTCACAGAGATTATATTAGTTCATAAAAAATGTGGAGGATTTTGCTAAAGATTTTCATCAAGCCAGCTGGTCATTGTCTGCATTTATAAGGAAAACCCTTATCCTCATTATTTTACTTTATTTCTTTTGCAAAAAAAAATGCTTTTCTTTATTGTTTTTTCCCCTCATCTTATCAAGCTAGTCCAATTCACTTCCTTTTTCCTTTTTCCTATAAATTTGAATGTATATCCTAACAGGACTGGAACTGACCTGGAAGAAATAAACCAGAACTCATAGAAGTCACTCTTTGTGGGAGATAGGAAATGGTCTTGCAAGAACATGGTAATTGTTTTTTTTTTTTTCATGAGCAGAATAGATTTATTGAGGGAAAGAAAGCTTCTGTCTGAGAGTGGGACAGGAGGGGAGGCCCGAGTGGGTAGTTCCCCTTGGTTATTGTTTTAATCTTTTCTGCATTTGTAAGTTTTCTCTATAATGAAAAAGTTTTACATTTGTTCCTGTGGACATTTCTGGTAGCAGCTTTTGATTCACTGAGGAATATGACCATGCCCTACTAACCAAGCATATGCTTCTGAAAAATAATGAACATAAATGAGACAAGCAATAAAAAAGTAAAATCTGGAAAAATCCCATGTGCCTATGGATTAATCCATCTGCCTATCAGAGGAAAGCATTTGATTTGAACAAAAAAGGAATGGATCTAAAATTTCTTTGCTATTTTCTTTTCTTTTTTTTTATATTTATGAAAAAGCGATAATTACATAGGTTTTTATAGACCTATGCATCAGCTGGAAGGATAGTGGTGGGAACTGCCAGCATTAATTTCTAAAATCAACAGCCTTTCACACAAAACCAAACCTAATGCTAACCATATCTTTCCTGTCCATCAGCTCTACTGCAGCACCTCCAAGCTTGCCAGACACCTTCAGGTCACACCTCTAGGTGGCAGTCACCTGAGGTCCACTTGGCTTTATCCAACTCACTCCACCTTTGTCTCTATCCTGTTCTTAAAAGGAATCTACAATTTCTAATGATTATAATCTTATCCCTTAGGCTTTTTGCTTTTTTAAAGGACTTAGATGTTAGTAAAATCTGCATCAGTAATAACAAGTCTATGGGGTTGTGGGAACTAAATGATGGCGATGACAAGAACAATAAAACTGATATAACAAGTAACAGTTACTGAGTGCTTTCTACAAGTCATGTACTACGATAGGTGTTAGTACTTAAAGTATGAAGTATCATATGCCATTTGATTCTCACAGAAATCATATGGGATAGATACTACCAGCCATATTTTATGAAAAGAGGAAATGAAAGAACACAAAGTAAGTGATTTACCAATAGCTAGAAAGCCAGCAAGCAGTGAAATCAACTCTGAATCTTGCAAATCACTGTTTTAAGCTGTTTACCAAAATTTCAGCCAGGAGTCTAATCTCATTCCTAACCCCTGGCAGAGAAGCCATTGAACAAATTGCTCTAAAGGGAAAAGGGCTGGAAGTGAAGTTGTGTCTAAGTCCCAAAGGGAAATCAAAGTCAGGAAGATAAGATTACAGTTATGAAATGAGAATGAGAGCTCAACTCAGGGCTGGAAGATGTCAAGATGGAAATGAGTACCAAAACTGGTGTGTAGCTGAAGTCAGCTTGTTTTTCTGGTCTCTGGGATTGCAAATGCTGGCTGTGTCTTTCTAAATCAGATTTTGTGTACCCAACTTTATACTGCCCTGAAATAGGACCACCTGCTTTTTTCAGACAACCTCCAGGGTGCTTGAGAGTTTCACTACCAACTATCTAATTTATTCTCAAAATGTGGTGAACAACCGTATTGCTTATAACATGACACTAACTGACAGGTGCTACAAGTTTAACCTTGAAGTCTCTTGAATCTACCTTAGAAAAAGTCCAAAATGGTGTTATTTGTCAGATAAGATTAGAATACAAAAGATAAGACTAACTGAAAGTCACTGATGAGTGAGCCCTATCTCAGTCATCTGTGCTAAAATTCTTGTAGCAAGGATAGTTGCTAGTTACTTTTCTAACTTTCCACAGAGCCTACAAATGATCTTTCTCTCCATTTCATTTGTTGATCTGGAATTATGAGTTTCCCTTGGGATTAAATGATTCAAATCCCATTATAAGGCTGCAAGACTTGCCACAACTGTGTCATTATTTTCAACACTGTTGGCCTCAGTTCATTCACTATTTCCCTTCAATTGTTGAAAAAATATTTACTGAGGATATATTATGTATGAGTTGGGCTAAATGATGAGTGAAACCAGACTATGCCCTGCCCTTAAGTCTTACATACTAATGGGGGAAACTTCACCAAGTGAATGTAAGATTACAGCTATGATAGTTGCTGTGAAGAAGAAACAGCACAGCATCATGAGAGTGTATGACAGGATTTTATGGAGGCTGAAGGTCAGGGAAGGCTTCCCCAGCAAGGGAACTCTAGTCATGAAATCTGAAGTGTTAACATTAAGGTGATTAACTAAGTGAAAATAGAAATGAAACTAGTCCAGGCAATAAGACCATGATGAGGAGAGGCCAGGTGCTACCCAACTGGAAGGCAGGAGGCATACAATGTGCGAGAAAGGAAACCATAAAAAACACTGCACTGCTTTACATCAGAGGTGAGAGTTGGAAAATTGGTGGCAGGAAGGTAGAAATAACCAGATTACCATTTTGAAATCATCCAAACTGCAATGAGAAAACAGAATTAGAAGGAATACAATTGGCTTTAAGCAACCCAGAAAGTATATACCTTCAACCAAAGTCCAGGGATGAAATAACTGCTTGAATTACAATTGTGTAAGTGGAGATATCCAGATACAATTGGCAGCAATGACTAGATACGACAGGGAAAGAAGAAGGTGCCATGGATGTTTTCCAGATTCTGGTTTCTACAATTAGGATGACTATGTCATATACAGATGGACAACAATGTAATTAGACCAGGTGAGAGTGAAAGAGAGGACTGGGACTGACTATTGTCTCTCCTGGTTTAAGCATAAGCATGCTATGTTTTTATATCTAATCCTCAGATTCTGTGGTTCAATGCCAGTTATTTATTTACTGTCTCTCATTTGCAAAGTGCTAGCTTAAATGCTAAAGCCAGGGCCTCTGTGAGTCCCCTTACCTGGAATGTCCTTCTAGGCCACTTAATTCCTTCTTATCCTCCGAATCCTAGCTCAGACATCTAAAATCCCTTCCACAGAAATTTCAGGTAAGTTGTTAAAATTTGGGTGCTCTTGCCCATTAAACTAGAAGTTTCTAGAATACAGACAATGGGATTTATATTCATATTTGTAATCCCAGGGGCTGGCATAGCATTTGATCTATGGATAATGGAGCATGGGACAATGGGGTAACTTTCTCACCTTTGTCTAATGAATGAAGGCAGAGTTAAAATGAGAACTCAGGTCTCTGCACAACACAGTCATACGCTAATATAGCACTCTGCACATTCTGCCTATGTCTATCTGCCACACTGATATTAGCTAAAGGCTGCAATCATTGCTTTGTACAATTGTTTGGGATGCTTATTAGCTAAAGATGTGAAGATAGCTCAAACTGTTTTCTGCAAATCAGGAAAAGGAGCCTGTGAATTACAATTCTGCTGTCAACTTCTAAACCTTTGCCACCTGGTGAGAGTAGAAAAGCTTCAATGAGACTAATGTTTGGCAAGGGAGTGACAAGAGAGCCATGCTATCTACAGCAATTCACTTGCATCTCTTTGAGCTTGAGAATCAGGTGGAGAAATGACAATGTAACTATGATTGATTCAGGGAGGTAGTAGCAATCATATTTTCCTGAACAACTGCACTGACAGCAAGCCAGAATTAATGTCCCTGGTAGTATTGTCTATAGCTAAAGAAAAGAGGGGAAATTCTAAGCAACTTGACCTTGGAAGCCATATCTGAAGTTCTGCCAGGGTGCTGCTGGTCTTTAAGGATGATAGTTTTTCCCTCCCACATACAGAATTAACTTTCTTATTTCTGGTCTAAAAATGTTAAGTCATTCTGCATGTCTGTATCTAAAGCATGTACATGTATTCAGCCATTAGGAAAGACTGAAAATTTGTACTCAAAGTTATCAAAATATAATTTTCAAAAAATTAAAAGTATAATTTTTATGCAAATATATAGTGTTCACCCATTAAAGCCTTAATTCATGGGTGAGAAGACAGGCATGACTACAAAACCTGTATAAAGGCAGGTAAAAAAATTAATGCAACAATAATGTGACCAGACCAATTAATTTGACATCTTCACTGGGTTAAGGACCATCTACTGGATTAGGGAAGCATCCTTCTCGGTAAGAATGGGTGGGTCATGGAACTGTGACCATGGGTATACTATGATCCCTAACCTGTTTTGCTCAGGGTCTGTTCTCCTGCTCTGCTCCCCAACTGCCACTAAGCAGCTATCCTCTACCTCTGTCTCAGTTACTTTTTTCACGTTGCTGGGACAAAAAACTGACACCCAAAATTAAGGAAGAAAAAGTTCATTTAGTTCACAGTTTGTGGGGATTTCAGTCCATGATCAGCTGGCTCCAAGGGAGAGTGGCCCATGGCAGAGGGCAGCGGCTCACAGCAGGAGAAAACAGCAAGAGCAAGAAGGGAGGAGCAGCAGTGGCAGCAGCCAGCAAGCTCTCTCCCTTCCTTATATTGCACTTGGGCTGTCGGCCCCAGCACGGGTGCGGGCGCGGCACTCACGCGCATAACCCCAGCAAGGGAGCATTGATTTAGCATAGCCTCTAACAGCCCATCACCTCACCACTGCATGTGTTCCAAACCAGAACAATACCCTTCCACCATGACATCCCTGCAGTGGAGACACTTATGGACTGAATCTCTCCAAACTGTGAACTAAATTAACCTTTTTTCCATTAAGTTGTATGTTAGGCATTGTTCAGTAAATTGAATGCTGAATAAAGCATACAAAAAGTGGGAAAATACACTGCAATAAAATTGTTAAATTAGAGCATGTTCTGCCAGCCCATAAAGCCACAGGCAGAGAGCTATCTTTTTTTTTTTTTTTTTTTTTTTTTTTTTTTTTTTTTGCGGAACCAGGGATTGAACTCAGGCCCCTGCACTTGCCAGGGAAGTGCTTATTCTACTGAGCCATCTCCCCAGGCCAGGGCTATCTTCTTTAATGGGCACAGATCATTTTTATTTTTACCAGACAGAACCTATCTATACAGCCTCTGAATTTCTTATAAGTCAACACCTAACTTTATTGCATCTATGACTAAATAAGAATAATCAAAGTTTCATCAGCATAAAGGTAGATAGTCTGTTATATATTTAAAAGACACCTACTTTTTATTTGGCTGGTTTCCATATTTTGGAGAACTTTTCCTAATAGAAAGATCACAAGAAGAGAAATGGCATATCTTCTGGTAGTCCAAGTTTTTAGGTGGCAAAGGGAAAGGGGGCTGGTGGGGAAACAAGGAAAATAGATCCAAGCTCTAGAAATTATTCTCAAATTAGTCTCAGACTGAGAAGACTCCTCCTGTTAAAAAAGCCAAAAAAAAACCCAAAAAAACAAAAAACAAAAAAAAAAAAAAAACAGGAAATCCTGCCTTGCTGTCTTAATTACTTTTCTCACTGAGTCAAAATACCTGACACTCAAAGTTAAAGATTTATTTATTTCACAGCTTGTAGAGGTTTCAGTCCATAATCGCTGACTCAAAGGCAAGGCTACACATGGCAGAGGCACAATAGTTTATGGTAGTGGAAAATAGCAAAAGCAAGCTAGACAGACAGACACACAGACAGACAGACACACACACACACACAGAGATACAGAGAGAGATAGAGAGAGAGACAAAGAGACAGAGACAGAGACAAAGAACAGAGAACAAGCCTTTCTGTCCCTTATATTGCATGCAGGCTACTGGAATGGGATTAGGTAGGTGCCGATCCAGTCAGGGTAGTAATCCAGTTGTCACATACCTTTAATGCTGTATGAATGAGTCACACACTCTAGGTTCAGCCACATCTAAGCAAACTTCCCTATGACTGCATGAGGCTGGGGAAGACATCTAAACATAAACTATAAAGCTTGGCATTTTGATCACAAGTCTTCCTGATAGAGACCTAAGTGGTGCTCTCCTTCATGCATATCTCTCCGCATATGTGCTCTGCTGATTAAGCTTGATAGTTTACAAGCATATTTCATCAAGTTGGCTGGCTCCTTCCTTCATTACATTTCATGTCATTCCATTATTCACATCTCAGGTACTGTGTTAGATGGTGAGGACAGAATAAAGTATAGCAACATGTTTTCTCCACCCATATAATTCACACTCTAGCCTTGGCTGAGATAAGCAAGAAAAGAGTAAACAAATACACATAAAGCAATGTATTCTGAGGGCATCATTCTGTGATAGAAAGCAGTAAGAGGGGCCAGATTTGAGGAATTTGTTCACACTGACTTTATGAAAGGAACAGCGTGTTTAAACTGAGGATTGAGGGATGAGAAGGTGCCAGCCACAGGGAGGGACAGTTCAGGTACTGGGAACCATTAATGCACAGACAATGAGGCTGAGAAGTGCCTCATGTTCTAGAATCTATGTAAAGCCCAGAGTATGAAGGAAGGAAATAAGAGAGAGAGTGATATAAGGAATGACCTCATATATTGGTCGACCTTATATATTGCCCCCAATATAGGTGATGGGGGCAAAACTATGAAAGATTCTGCAGTAAGAAATTTTGAAGTTTCTCCCAACTAAAGAGAAAGCCATTAAAGTTGTTTGTTTGTTGCAATTAGGCAACCCAATTTGTATCTTAGATGATCAATTATGGCATTCTCCATGACTTTTCATGGAGAATGGACTATGGAAGCCAGGCTGAAAAAGAGGAAAACACTTGGAAATTTACTGCAGAAGCTCAGACAAGAGGTGAAAAGCTTCAAATAAGGTGATGACTGCAGCAGCAGAGTGGATGGCTTTGAGAAGAACTTTGGCAGTAGGGGCTTCGCCATTGGATTGGAAAGAAATGAAAAATGGAGTCTAGGTTATTGATATGAATAAGGTTCAGGGAATGGAAGGAAGAAGAATTGAGATGATTTGTACAGAAAGTAATCAAGAATTCCATTCTGGATTTAGTAAACTTTCCAGATCATGCAGAATATGACACATCCAAGTATCAAGTAAACAGTTGGATATCAATCAGAATTCAAGAAAAAGATTCCAAAAAAAAAAAAAAAAAAAAAAAGATCAAGGAAGAGAACCAGCCTTCACATCTACCCAGAAGTCTCAGTGTGTGACTATGTTAGAATACAGGAAGTCTCCAAAGGCAAAGTGCAGACTGGAGGACCCAAGCCTTAGCAATGCATGCTAATATGCCACCGGTGAATTAACATCACAAAAGACCCAACACTTCTGTGACTCTTTTTACTGAAACCCTTTATCCATATCATGAGCTCGTCTATTTTTCACTATGGGCCATTCTTAGTGGCTGTTGTCTTATTTTCATGTTATTAAGTATACTGATAGTCAGGTGATTCCAACTATGCATATTTTGGAAATATTTTCCATTTTCAATTTAATACTGAAGAACTCTCAAAATAACAAATAAATAAGGCTTTTCTTCTCTTTGGGCTTCTGAAAAATTATTTGAAAACCTCTTATTTGTTGAGTTCTTTTTAGGGGGAAAAAAGGGGTAGGGAATGTGAAGAAATACAGCAAAAGAGTAGAGGGGGAAACTTTCCTTACCTCTTCTTCCTCAAGGAGAATGAGCCGAACCACAACAATGTGAATTGCGTTTCCAATGCTTGGGTTATGAAATAACCCAGTGACCTGGAAAAAGAAATAGAAAACCAGTAACCCTCCATGAATAAATAATATATATATCTATGCTAGAAGGGAAAACAACACGGTAATGCCTTAAATAAACAGGTCATGAATTCTCAGCATAGTGCAAAGAAATGTAAGGTATGCCTATAACTCAACCTCATTTATGATATTTATTAAAAGATAACTGACTGGTTGTATACTTGAAGTATATATGCCTTTCTTTTCTTCGACCTTTTCCCTAACTCAAGGCTTCCCTCTTTTTATTTTTAGCTACGTTAGTGAATAATTATCCCCATTTCAATAGGACAGAGGACCTCCCTGGCAAGACAGAATATGTAAGTGATGTAAAGAAGCTTAAATTTAAGAATTATGGTGTAACTTCATCGCAATTCTCACTCTACCTTGAGGAAATCCTGTTCTCGCTCTTTTTGCATGAGATTATGATTTATATATCAACCTAAACCATCACTGGGACAAAGTCACACTGAAAGGACTGAATCACTTTGTAAATACTGATTAATTAGAATTACGCTAATGATAAATCACAATTTTTCCCCTGTATATGCATTTCAGGGAGAGATTAATTTGTCTTCAACTTCCTTCCTCATTTACTTAGGTAATAGGCTCACAATCTATGGGAAGAAGGACATTTCTACTAATTGCTGAGCAGCTAGCTCTCCCTCCCGCAAGCCTGGCGCACCATGTTCATGATGGTAAGGATGTAGGACTCCACATTCTCACTCCCGTGGTACTCAATCATCTTCGTGTCAGCCACCACCAGCGTTTCCACCCATCTCTCCTTGCTGATGGAGCGCCGGGAAAGGCTTCTTCTGGGTAAGTTGTTTCTCTCCCACTTCTCTCGCCGGAGCTCCTGCTTTCTAGAGGTGCCAAGACTGTCTGGACATGAAGCAGAAGATAGTGGGCAAATTCTGCATATACATGCTTCACATTATACCTTTAAGTTTATAATGCAGGTTAAGTATGTACAAAATAATTTTAAGTTTGAGTCAAAAACTCAAAAGGTATTTCTTTAAAAGGAAGCATGATAAGGCTGGAGAGATAGCTCAGAGGTCTATGCACCTGCACTGTCTGGCAAGCTCAAGGACCCAGGTTCCATCCCTGGTACTCTATGTGACATCATCCCTGCCCCGACTGCACGGAGCCAGCCATGGAAACCTGCAATCACAGTGCTGTGAAGGCTGAAACAGGAGACTCACTACAAGTCTGAGCAGTGTAGTGAGACCTGTTGTAAATACATTAATCATCATCATCATCACCTATTTTGTTAAATATCTCTTCCACTTTTTAAAACAATATTTTAAATGAGGTTAGGAGCTTTCACTTTCTTCTTCAAGTTGTTTAGTACCTACTATGGGCAAAAATAATAAACAGTGCTTTGAAGTGCCAAACCATTCTTCCTCATGAGGGTTTGAAATAAATATTTGTAAATGTAGTAGCTGATCCACAAAGTGGCTGGGAAAATAACTTCCCTGAAGTCACATAGGCTGTTCAAAAGCCCAGGAATGTCTCTGCCCCGTGTCAATGCATTATGCATATGTACCCCACTGTGTCTTGCAGCTCCTATGGAGGAAACTATATGTGAAACTAGAGAATATGTAAGATCGAAAACTACAGTGGGTCCAGAAAGTCCTGCCTGAAGCAGGCAAAAGGAAGCTTCAAGTGATCCAAGGAGGGAGAGTAATGATCAAGGGAAGTCACTGGTTTGCGCATGAAGGTTTGATACATAAAAATCACCAGCAGGGAGGCAAAATCTAAAGGAAGTTACAAAATCATAGTCGGTGAAGAGATGAAAGACACTGCCTGGTGTCATTCTCAGAACTGCATGATAGTGTAGTTATGGAGCATGTACTAACTTGAATGTGGTATTGTGGGCTCAGAATTAGAGAGAGATGACCTAACTGACTGGGGAGTGGAAGAGGAGAGACAGCTGGACCGGTGATGGAAAGGCAATGACTAGTTATTGGAAGATTCTTTCAGGAGTACAACACACTTTTGTGTCTCGCTCATTTTCACTCTGCAGTTCTGGTAGGGGCAGAACACAGGGCCCGAGTGGAAAAATTCATATTCCCTTCCTAATCTCTGTTATGGTCACTCCACCTTGAGCTGAACACTTTTGATAGGGTAATGGATGTATGCTGGCAGACAAACACACAAATGACACCCGGGATTTGGAGGCAGATATATTGTCATCAGTGAGCACTGATCAGAATCATTCCTAAACATCAGGATCTGATGTTGGGTGGTCGAGGATTTATATAGGATAAGTGAGCAGGAGGTACAGAGACAGGATGGCTTGTCAATTGGGGATTGGATTACACAATGTGCATCATAGTGACCAGCTGTTTCTACAAGACAGAAGCAACCAGAACCTCGGCAATTAACAAACTGAAGCATACCGGCTACGGGCCTATTTTCTGTTACAGACTCTCACCAGCCTATAGGCATCTTTTCCTGTTGGAAAGTTCTTTCCTGTCCTGAACTGAGACCCTTTGTAATTCTTACTCAGTATCTAGAACAAGCCACTGCCTCAGGATGCTTCACTGTAACAACTAAAACTACCACACCCTCCCCTAGCTCCAGAGCTCTTTAACTAGTGGACTCAGTTTCACTGATTTGCAATATGACCTTTTCTGCATCCTACATTCCACTGTCCATGTGAAGTTAAAACACATTAAGTAGTATTGAAGGAAGTAAAGAAGGAAGAAAGGAAGGAAGAAAGGAAGGAAGGAAGGGTTTTTTCATGACCCCATAGGACATCCCTCCCCTGTGTTCTGGTCCCCTCAAAGGGACTCCAGCTGGCTGCAGCTGGCAGAGGTCATCCAATACACAGTTCTTTCCTCACATCAGGGTCCAGAGTTCCAGGCTACTTTCTCTGGTCTACATCTAAGCCTTCCCAGTCCTTGCAAATACTCAGATATCTAACTTTAGGGACTGGTAAGAGGCTAGCAGGATGAAACTTTATCAGAAATAGAAAGGTAATTTCTGCTTCCCTTAGCCCTTTGTTTCTAATTTCTCCTCTACTTTCTCTCCTCTGCTTAACCTTTTACCTCTCAATATCGAGAAAGAAAGTGACTTCGGGATAAATATTGGTGTCTCACCCAAATTCATATGTCAGTGTTCTAATTCTTGGTGCAATAGTAGTTGGAGATGGGATCTTTGAGGGATAATTAGGCTTAAATTAGAGTGGGGACCCTGCCTTGGAATTAATATTCTTCCAGAAAGAAGAAGCACCAAAATCTCCTTTCCCTCTCCTCCCGCTGCCTCTTCCTTTCTCCCTATCTATGTGTGTAAGAACACTGCAGAAACATAGCCATCAGCAAACCAGGAAGAGAGTGCTCACAGCACAAAATCTGCCTACAGTCTGATTCTGAACTCGTAATCTCTACAAATGTGAAATCAGTTTCTGGTGTTTATGAAACCCAGTCTATAGCATTTTGTTACAGCAGCTCAAGCTAAATGAGACAGAAGTTTAAATGACATAAGTCCATCAAATTATTTGCAGTTTTCTTAGTGACTTATCTGATATATATTGCTTTTAAATTTATCAACAAAACCTACCTTGAGGGCTTGACAAATGTCAGGTCCTATGCTAAGTACATCATAATTCTGTAAGATAAGCTTAATATTACCACATGGCATTGTGTAAATGAATAAACTTATGCTCAGCTACATTTGGTAACCTTCCTAGATTCTCATAGTAAACAAGGGCCTAGATCACATGGTGAAGTCCTTCTGTTTCTACTAGATCAATGAGGAACATTTATACATAGGACTGATGGAGAGGCTGTACTCAGTACTTTTGCAAATTGGGAAAAAGATTCTCGTCCTTGTAAAGGATGTAAAATGAACACATGAAGACATCATTATCAAATTTCAATTAATTCCCAAGGAGAGAGACCTGAGTTCTATGGCTCACAGTGCCAGATCTTCAACAGTCATTGAAGATTTTGAACCAGGCCCTGTTGGGACAGACTAGGAAGAGAGGGCCGTATCTGTCAAGGTGGATCCTGTTGAGTTCTGATACAGTTGCCCCAGATTTGACAGAAATGCTTCTATGGAGCAATTTTAGGAAGTCAAAGAAGCTAGCCCTCCACATTTGCCTCAGAAAGTATGAAAACCAAGTCCTCCCATCCTTCGGAGGAGGTGAGGTTAGCAATCCTGCGGGTAAACTGCCTAGTGTACTCCCAGATCTCTGTGTGGATGCATGCAAGCACATGCACATGTGCACATGCACACACACACACATGCACACACACACACACACACACACTTTGTGCATAGACTCTCCTCTGGCTCTGGGCATGCCTTGAGTAGTCATCGTACTGCTGTAGTTTTCTGTGACATGAGAAGCTCCCCAGTTTTCCAGTAAGCAGCTATACACTTTAAGCAGCCATAGACCAATTTCTTTTCCCTCTTCCCCAGCCTTATCTCAAGCCTGGCAACAGTGACATATACTAAATGTCTGATGCACATATGAAGAAAAAAATGAAGATTACTCAGAACTGAGGGATGGACTGCCAATAAGGAAGACATACAAGAGCTGGTTATTTTTCCCATGTGATGACTTGTTTCAACTAGAGAATTCTCCACACTGAAACTGTGAAACATCCACTTCAAGGAAAGAATTCTTGCCAAATGGCCAGTTTATGTAAGGTCAATTTCCAGTGCCAACCAAGGGCTAGCTTTCCTGTACCTGAATTTATGTCCAGTATAAGCTCAGATGTCCAGAACAGTCCTGTTCACTTACAGAGCAGAGGGCCGAAAGATCTGCAGGAAATATGATGTACTGAGTATTTTCCTCACAATGCTTTAGGCAGTTCCTCACAAAGCTCTCTCTTTTAGAGCTTTCACAAGCAGCACAGCTTTTCCCGCAGCTCATGCATCTCTGCAGACAGGTATAGACAGCACCTAGATAAGGTTGCACAGGGGAGCTTCACTTAGTGCCAAGGAGTAAGTGAACCCAGATAGTGGTACACGTTCAGGGGTGGTTTGCAGCATGCCAATATTTCCAGCATGAACAATAAACTGCCTCTTCTGCTAAGACCATTTCTCAAGGTTCTATTTCTTACCCTACCTCTACTCTTGTCTCATTGTGAGTCTCTTCTGCTGCTGTATACTAGGTATTCAATAGATCTGTAAAAATCCATGGATTATTACCATTTGGTCAAGAAAGACCACTAATTGGAAACTGCACATTAATTAGATCTGCTCCCTAGTTCCAGGTTCAATTTCTCTTCATATGACCATATCAAGGCAAAGATTTTCCAGTCCATTTTTCTGTAGCTTCCAGATAAGTGAAACCCAGAACCATTTCTTCTACCTTCATATAGGAGGTTTGCAAAATACAGCCCCTTCAGAAGTGATACAGACATATAAACACTGACAGCCACCAGTGATGGAATGCTTACCCAGAGTTCAGACTATGCTGACCACATTTTGGAGCCAACTATTTATCATTTAATTATTATAGTAATGATATGAATCATTTTATTATTACCCTGTTAAAACAAGAAAACATAGGGACAGTGTATTGCTTCTCTTGTTTACTAATCACAGAAGATGTCCTGACCCAGACATGGAGGCTGGAGAGGTTGAACCAGGAGCAGAGAAGGAGGACATCTAAGGCTGGCAAGGTTTGGCTTCCTCCTATCCCAACCCACTGTTGACAAGAGCTAATTCCCCATCCCTGAGTCTGGGCCTGAGTAGTTAACTGAGCTTCTTGTAAGCCCTTTGACGTTGGAAACCTATTCTCACCTGCCTTTATCTAATAAAGAATCCAAACTAAATTCCAATCTTAGTACTTACTTTCGTTGTGGAAATTTCTTCAAAGAATATGCAGAAAATAAGGAAAAGAAGAAGCCTCAGAGCTGCTATGAGCACTGCATGTGGCAGATGGCCCTCAAGACAGAATTCCAAAGATCACTGCATTAAACCTCCAGATGGAACCATCTCAGGAGGTCCACCAGCTCTACTGCCCTCTGTCTGAACAAATGTAAATCCTCTCTGTCCCCACGTAACTGTTGAGACTTTGCTGCTAATCCTCACTTACAACCAAAGTCCCTTCTAGGTGGGTAAAACTCTATGTCCTCTCCCAGCAGCCAAATGACAATGCTGGTGTATGAATCTGATAACAGCAACAGTTAAGAAGCCAAAGAAATCAGTTTCTTCAGGTCAATTTTGGGTGAATTTGGAGTACCTCAGCCAGAAAGCTTATTGCAATCCAAAAAATGTTTACTTCCTTCACTGTTAACCCTAAATATTTTTGCTCTTGCACAACAGATTATCCCTTTTTCAAAATGGGCCACATTTAAGTGGATACAGCTGTTCGTAAAGATAAACAAATCAAGCAATGAGAGGCTAACAATTGGCAACTAGTAAAAAAAGCTTCTAGTTTCCGGCTACTCGATCATGACCTCTCCATTGCTGAAAGTTTTCAGAAGTTTACTCCTGCAGTTGCCTTTCATGTTAGGTAGGTAATGTCTGCCAGCCTCTTTATTGGAGGATCTCCAGGTGGCACTACATACACTCTTCTTTCTCTGTTTTTGTTTGTTTGCTAGTGGCATTGGGCATTGAGTATGAGGGCATGGAACTTCTCAGTTACTCACTTCATCAACTGGACTCTAGGGCATTAATAGGATTAACATCTTCCCATATCCCTTGGAACATTAACATCCTGGTCAATAACTGTTAGCTTGGCAAGATACCAATAATCAAGCTGAAAGTCAAGAGCAAAACAGAAAGACAACTTTGAGCTAATCAGAGAAGTACCACAGAGACCTTGAGCAAACCTCTGCCCTGTCTTTCAGCAGAAGCAATAATTCTACACTGATAAATCTTCCTTTTTATAAAAGATTTTCGAGATTTAATTTACATATAGGAGCATAATGTAAGTCTCTCTCTCTCTCTTTCTCACAACACACACACAAACACACACAGAAAGATAGATAGGTGATAGATAGATGATAGATGATATAGATAGATAGATAGACAGACAGATGGAGATACAGAGACAGGTATAGATATGCATGAACATTTTTGCAGCTCTTTGCATCTAGAAACAATTTCATACAATATATCTAATGGTAGGCTTATCTATTACAGAGACAATAACTATACTTAGCAGATTTCAAAATGTTCTGATTGCTCCTAACATATATATTTATTCTCTAGCCAGAACTGAGGCCAAAATGGCTATATCTCCATTTTCCCTTCCTGGAGGAGTTTTTTGTTGGCTAGTTGTTTTACTTAGTTTCTAGTACAGCTTTCACTGAAGGAGACATTTTTCAGAATTTCAGCTTTGTGCAAATGTCTGTTTCTAGCCCTCTGCCTTCTACGGGCTCAGGAACTTTTCCTCAGTCTGCTCCACAAGGATTCCTAAAACTGAAGCGTGCTGCTCCAGAGGGGCTGTCTCTTCAGTATGTGATTTAGTGCTGTCTGAATTCTCTAATATTTGTCTTTTTCCTTCTTTTTCTTTCTTTACTCCTGCTTGTCTGGCTCTACTATCTGTATTTTAAAAAAACATTTTACTTATTTTTTTTTTTACTTTTCCATCTAAAACTTTTAAGGTTTTTACTCTGGAGGAGAGGGGTAAGGGATTTTGCAAAATACGATCTCTACAATATTTTTTCTGGAGTATGATTAAGACTCACTGTATTTACAAAACAATGTATTTACAGAAACACTTTTCTGAAAGTAGAAAATGCTACAGCAGATATAATTTTCTGTTAAAAGAACTTGTTCTCTAAATAGTATAATGATACTAAATACACCATTTTTTCTTAGTTGAGTAACATGTCACAAACTGGACAAAAGAATTTAGGGCAAGAAAAGCTCAGAAACCATAAATTATAATCCTGGGGGACTTTATTCAGCTACTTGCATGGCTCACTTTTCTTTCATGACAAGAGCCAAAAGAAGATTCTGGTTTGCTCTCTTCTGGTAAAGGTCAGAATGTATTGTTCTTGTTAGGAATCAAAGATAGCATTTCATTTATTAACAGAAGCAGCAAGTAAGATGAATTTCCTCCTGCTGTTTCATTTAATTTTCTTCTGCTGGAATCAGTTCAGAAACTTCGATAGCATCTCCTTGTGAGGGAAGATTTGCAAGGGAAACTGGACTGTGATTCATTCATCTCTGTATTCAAGACTCAGCAGAAAGCCAGGATGCTTTTAAACATGCAAGAGCTGCTCCTTGAATGAAAACATGGATTCATGAACTTACTATTTTTTTTGTGATAGTATACAAAGTAGTTTGAAAAGGAAAAATGGGGTGAGATAGTACATAAAGTAGTTTGAAAAGGAAAAATGGTGCTCATATTCCAATGAACCTAATTTGTATTTTATCATTTATTGATCAGTATAATCTCTTTTGGACCTGAATCAGGATTGGAAGAAAGATGATCTCTCCACAGAAGCTTGAAATAAACTACCCAAAGCTCATGTGGACTCTGTCACACTCTCATGTTTGAAAATGCTGAGCTAGTCTGAAGACAGAGCCAATGTCTAGAGTGGTAAGATACAGGGCTTGTCACAAGCCTCATTGCAAGTTTGTGATGAGCCTGGTGACATGTCAAAAGCACCCTGTTCCTTCCTCACAGAGGATGGGCCAAAGGTGGGGAGTGAGCTCTGGTGAAGACTCATGCCAGTGTCAGACAGGTCCTTGGGATTCCCTTCTCTTTATCTCTCTGCTTATGGAGTTATTGCCACAGTAAGATACTACATTTCAAATAATGGAAGTATCAATGATCAATAGGATCTGGAATGTTCTGGTGGTGATGCCTTGTGACAGGGAAAGTCACTTATAGACCTAGGCAGGGCCACAATCCATGACATCTGAGCCTGCAGCTCAGGTCAGAGACTGGCTCTGATGGGAAGTCTAAGTTGCACAAATACAGAGCTGACCTTTTCCTAGCCTTCCTTGTGGGACCTTTCATTCCTTAAAGAGATGTGCCCTTCATTAGCCGGGCGTGGTGGTGCATGCCTGTAATCCCAGCACTGGGGAGGCTGAGGCAGGAGGATTGTTGTGAGTTCGAGACCAGCCTGAGCTACAAAGTGAGCTTAAGGCCAGCTTGAATTGCATAGTGAGACCCTGTCTCAAAAAGACAAAAAAAAAAAAAAAAAAAAAAAAAAAAAAAAAAAAAAAAAGAGATGTGCCCTTCAGCACTTCTGAGCCAAATGTTAATTTAGCCTTTAATTTTTCCTTCGAAATCCCAGAATTTCTCATCACATTCACTTACCTCCAACTCCCAGCCTCCCAAATAAGATTCCAACAACAAATATATTTACATGTCAAATTAGTCAAGTTGGCACTACCAAGATAGCTCAGTGGTCTAAAGTGCCTGCTTAGGCAAGCTTAGGCAGGTGCAGGGGACCACAGTTCAAACCCCAGCATCACATGCTATGCCAGTGTTACCCTCAGGGTGTGCTGAGCTGGAAAAAAAAAGGCAAGTTCTGTTTTCTCAAAGAAATCTTATTCTGTGAATAAGGTCCTTTCTTGACTCTAAGGGACAAGCATACACATGAAATAACAAGATGTTCCCATTTCAGCTCTAAAATATTTGGGAAGTTAATTAGAGAAAATGGGATTATCGGTCTTTTGTCTGCTTTGCTGTATTTTATGTATAAACTTATGTGTAGGTATAAGGTGTAAAAGTATTGCTTTTATAGTTATAAAACTAAATTTAAATATACAATGAGGACTTTTATATTCTCCACTATAATTTTATAATTTAGTGGCAAAATTTATATGAATTTCTTCTCCATCTCTCTTATTCATGTGTTTCTTTTAAAGAAATTAATGAATATCTGTTCTCCTTAAATGTCTAAAAAGCAAACATGTAATAGCCAAAACTACTACTAGAAAATACAAATATAACTATTTAGGCTATCTATTCATTTCTGGGTTCTCCATTTATGTAAAATTTCTTTTAAAAGACAAAGTTTTAGACATTTGAGAACAGATTCATGGCTGCCAGGAATTCAGATAGAAGGAGCAGGGCAGACGGGATGGAGGTGGGTGGTCCGGTCTCTTGACTGTCAGTGGACACACAACCGTACACAAGTAATAAAGGTGTAGAGAAATATTACACATTCACAGGGGGCTGTGTTGGTGTTAATTCACTGCTTATGACATTTTATTGTCATTTTTGAAGATATACCATTCAGGAAAACTGAGTGATGGCTACAAGTGATGTTTCTATTGTATCTCGTAACTCTGTGTGTCTATAAGTATCTCAATAAATTTTATAGTTCAGCAAAAACTACCCTCACTCTCCCAACTCCTGTCTGGATAAAAGGCTCATCATTATCACTTTGACTCACAGGGCTCCCTGACTCCAAGGTTGCATTTTCTGTGTGAGTCCATGTAGCACCAATCATAACAACCTCTGAAGAATGGAGGTGAGGAAGAAAGAGCCAAGATAAAGCTGGCATCTATAGTATGGTCACAGGTTTTGGAATGTATAGATGTGTGCCTCAATAAATTAAAATGAATAAGATAAAGTCAATCGAATATAAACAGCCTGTGCAAGGACCTGGGTGGACGGTCACTTGTGAGGGTGGTTTCCCCAGAATCTGCTTTCCAATATCTGACCAGCAAAGCATGTTTCTCCTATTCCGGTTGCCCTAGAGAGCCAGGACTTATTTGTTACTTCCTATGATGGATGGGCTATCAGTCAGCTATTCTCATTACTAAGTGTGACTCAGTGAATTCCGTCTCCACCCAATAGAGATCATAAAGACCAATCAGCATTCACATCCTACCTTTGAGCTTTCCCTGAAGTTTGAGGGGTGCATAGGAAGTGACACTCACAGCACAGCACCCACTCCAGCACCCAACCCAGTGTACGCCTGTTGAAGGTCATTCACATCTTAACTTCTAGAATTACTGAGAAGCTGTCTTTAGATCTTTAAGGTGTGAAATATAAAATTAAATAAATAAGATCATCCAGGTAAGAGAAAATGTGCTTTGAGATTGCTTTGAAATAAAGTGGGAGTAAACCCCAAGTCTTGCCCTTTCAAATATCCTTCCACCTGACAGGCAAGTTAGAGCACAGCCTAATCTCCTTGGCCCTTTACAGATTGGAGGTTTACCTTGTGAAGACCCACCTTGGGGATACAAACCACACATGACCTGCAGCACAATTTCTTTCGCATAGGCTATCTTAAGCCATTTCAAATGAAAGTGGAAAGTACCCACAGACACAAACTCTTAAATACCCCTGTCATTTTCCTTTTTCAAGGTTTCTGTTAATGTCAGCTGGAAGGAGAGAGACAAGCACCCACAGCAACATTTATGGAATGCTAGTGGTGCTATGTAGCTGGCTCAAACAGATTTTCTGGGTATTCTCAGTCAGCTCAAGGACTTAAGTCTTCCTAATATATCCCACAAAAGCAGATCTTTTTTTAGAACGACACTAAATACTCTCCGAGAGTGTTACGAACAAAGCTCAACTAGTACATGACCGAGAAATCCTTCTTCGGATTTTGTAAATGTGTCATGTTCTCTGTTACCTTTCAGGGCCCCTCACCTTCTACATCTATGGGACCCAGAGGGCTCTTCACTTTCCTGTTCATCCCATTAGCTTTCATTCTTTTATCACTTGATTAAGGCAGCATCTTCCAAATTTCTCTACTGTGTAGTCGTTATTTACCTTTTAGAAAAAGATCATCTATCTCACCATAAGCTTGCCTGCTAATATTAGCATTACTAGTGATTTTTGCATGCAGCAGTTATTGCTCTGTCAAATGGCACCATTATTTTCTTTTTCTAGAATTTCATCTACATATTTTAGTTGAAATTCTGCCATAAGAAAGAAATGTCCTTTAATCATAACATTTATTTGTAATGATACAGACAATTATTAATATATTCCATAGACTATAATGCAAGGCTGGGAATATAGCTCAGAGTTTAGTCTGGTAAGTGTGAGGTCCCAAGTTTGATCCCTGGTAGGGCAAAAAAACAAATCAAAACAAAACAAAACAAAAAAAAACCCATAGATTATAATACAAAGCCATAATTATTCATTTTTTTATTTAGTTGGTCTCAGGTTTGGCGATGGGAGGTTTCTTAGTGTTGGCTGTGTCCAGTGTACACTGAACGGTAGGGTATTCCAGGTTTTGTATATTTCCTGGCACAACCTTGGGATCAACCACTTTTCCCAGACTTTATTTTGTTTTTCTTAGGGAAATGATATTAACAGCCAAGGTGTGGGTGATAACAATGCTTTCTCCTGAGGTGTTACTGTTTCTAGGCCCTCTTAACAGAGATAGCTAGGAAACGCATTTGCACATCTATATCAATTTATTTATATATGCTCATATCTTCTGGACATGAATACAATTGATTCTAACCTAAAGACTTTACTTTAGTCTTTTGACTATTTCTGCTATCGAGAAATGTGATTTTTATTATTCATAAATGTTCAGTTTCTTGGTCCTCTAGGATATCTAGTTTTAAAATTTCTAGCAAATGCCTCTACTTAAAGAGTTTACTAGCTAGAGTACAATACTTATGTACCTTTATTATGTCAAAACACTGTTTTCTAAAGTGAGGTTGAGGGCTGGGGAGGTAGCTCAGTGGGCCAAGTGCCTGCTTAGACAAGTGCAGGAGCTGTAGTTCATATTCGAAGTACCACATGCTGTGTCAGCTCCCCCACCATCCCCTTCCCTAGGTGCACTCAGCTGGCCACCAAGACCAATCTCAGAACTGGGGAGGCATTAAAACAGGAGGATCATTATGATTCAGAGTCTGAGCTGTTTAAGGAGACCCTGAACCAAAAATGTATAGAAAAGAAAGAAAAACAGCCTTCTAAAGTTAGGCTGGCTTGTTCTTGTCTTTATCAACTCTGCTGTGCTAATGTCATAACACAACTAGATGATTTACTACCACAGGTATTTTGTTTTGACTTCAGCCATAATCTGGCTTATTTTTTATTTACTTGTTTTTAAGAAATGTGAAATATAACTATGATTCTTAAAGTCAGAACCACACATGAAGGTAACCTAGAAAGAGAGGAATGCAAGATTATACAGCTAAGAGTAATTTAAAATTTAGAGCCATATTCAATCAATTTACCACTAAAACAACGTTAAAAAGAAAAAAGCAAATGTCTGTAAAACAAGATGAGCAAAGCATATAAATCAAGGCTGACAGTTTAATGACAGCTGTTTGACACTGGGAAAGTCATTTAAACTCTCTGAGGCTAATTCTTAATTACCAAATTGGAGTTAAGATTGTGTGTTCTTAGATAGAAACAGCAGCTGGGATTCAATCCTTGGCATGTGGTGCTGGCCCTGCCCCTGGTACATACTGAGACAACAATTGAGACTGGGTATGGTGGTGCATGCCTGTAATCCCAGTGCTTGAGAGGATGAAAATAGGAGAATCCCTACAAGTCCAATCTACTTAGTGAGACCCTGGAGACCCTGTACGTCCTATATTAAATACATAAAAAAGACTGTGCATTCTTGTTTTATCCCAAAGCTGTTATGCTGACTGCAGAATCTGATACATAAAAGATCCCTGTGTCTGTGCACATGTGAAAAATTAGTAAACCGTGCTATCATCAAAGGTTTGCAAAGAAAGATAAAGAACTCTGGAGAGTCAGTAGTCTGTTGGGCTCCTAATCAGATCAAGTTTCTTCTTCTCCACATACTTTAACAGCTCAGTTATTCTAAGAAAGTCTGATAATGTGTATGTAAAATTGATCTTAAGTCCAGGTTCTGCTACTGGAATGTGATGCTAATGAGCAGAGATCATCAATTGGATTTCATCACAAACCATTCCAGATGCTCATTGTGGTTGATTTTTCTAATCCCAAATTGCCAACTCTTCTTTGAAACAAACATGTATTTATTGAGCATCCCTTGCTGGGGGGCTGTACTTACAATGCAGGAGACAGAAGTAAGTAACAGTGACATGGCCCCTGGCGTCATGGTGCCTGGAATTGAGTTCTGAAGACTCGATTCAAAGAAATTAGATAAATTAATAAAAATCTAGAGGTTGTATGACACAATTTGAAAGACACAACTGTTTAAGTAAACAGAAGGGTAAGGGAAAATGTCTCTTAATAAGGCTACCAGGAAAAGGACCTTGAGGAAATGACATTAAAGCTGAGACCTGGAAGTGAGAACCACATGTAGACATACAGAGAGTGTATTCCAGTCACAGAAAAAAAAAAAGCAAATGCAGAATTCTAAGGCAGGATGAAGTTTAATGCATGCTAGAAATTATCAGGAAGACTGGATGGCACAAGCTGAGTGTGTGGGGAAGGGGCCTGAAACACCACCTGAGCAAAGCACAGGTCCAGATAATACATGGCAGACAGTACATTAGAAGTGCTATTGTCATTTCTGTCTCCTCTCACTTGCACTAATGATTCCAATAACAACTTTGAAGTAGCACATCCTACTGCCACAGCAGCTCTGTCACAAGCTCAGGAAACAATGTGCTTCACACCTACACCACAGCCGGGATGGTGACCCAGTGGCTACTCGTTATTCACATAGCCCATAGATCTCAAAGTTTTCCCCAAAGCCTCAAGAGTTCAAGGTAGGGTTTTCTAAAGTTGATCAAATTATTGAGGTACTCTGTTTATCATATCTAGCTACATCCATTGGGGAGTTTATAGCTAACATACTGCTAGGTGCTTGCATGGTAGGTTTAGGTAGTCCCCGGAGGTATATACCTTTGGAGGATGTGTCTCTTACTGCCACTCTTGGCTTGTGCTTTGTTTTCTGGAAGCCATGAAGCAAACAGCTTTATACCACCACACATTTCCGCTACAGTTTCTACCTTTGAGACAGCTGAATGTAGACTGAGTCTTCTCAAACCATGAATTAAAGTAATCTTATAATCTTTCCCTGCTTTAATGTGTAGGTATTCAGGATACTGAGACAATAACAGGACCAGCCACCAAAACAGCTCCCTTCTAGCCACAACTGCAGTCTTCTCATCCAAATTACACACAGCTTTCCAAAGTATGTTGCCATTGATTGCCCCCAGAGGTGACGACCTAGAACAACCTGGCCCTGTTGCTAGATAGCACAGCATTTTTACAGCTGACTGGCTGTTTTTACTTCCCTTTCAATTATTATTTTGAAACACAGACAAAACATTTTGGATCCACAAATGACTCAGGAAATTCTAAGTCACAGCCCCACTGAGCTACAGCTGGCCCAGCCAGGTCTCTGTTGCACAGATAGGCGAGGGACCTTTCCAAACCTACAACAGAGTCCAACACCTCTCCCTGCAATCATTCCCTTAAAGCATAAAATTGTATCAACAAATACAAAAGCTACATCCTGCCACAGGAAACAATGCACAGTAATGTCTGTAAGTAAATATGTTCATTGCTGTTCTCACTGCACTTCTGGTGAAGATGTCTACAGAGCTAGAATTGTTGAATTTATTATCTTCCAAACTCATAAGCACAATTAATACATAAAACAGAAAAGAAAATGGGTCCCAGAAAGGAGAAGTGACCCTGAAGATATATATGGAAGACAGATCAAAATCTTAGTCATAGTTTTGTTTTATTATGAATTTTCAACTATCTTCTGATCTCTTTAGAGTTTGTAATTTTAAGAATGTGTATTCATACTTTTCAAAGAATGCTTTGTGTTTGCAGTTCAGTCAAGATAGAATGATGTTTAGGTGCAGAGTTTCAAAGTCAAAATAGCTTCTTAGTAATTCCTGAGAGATTTTGGATCATTTAATTTGAACTTTGACATTGCTCTGCCTCAGTCCCTTGTATATAAAATGGAGTAGATGTGCATTTACCCTTTGGATTTCTTATAAGAATTAAATAAGTTGAAGCAAAAAGCATATATAACAGTAGCTGGCAAGTTATATGTAATTAATAAATATTCTATGTTACTATTAATTGATCCTATAAATAAAAACTGACTGAAAATTCTAAAATATCACAATAAATAGCAAAGATAGCATCATGGCTTTGAATGACAGTAGCAAGTCGAAACATATTTCTCAAATGTGCATGCTATCCCTGACAGCTACAAGATTTTCAAAAAGACAGGGTTCACAAACAACTTTCATATGATTGGGAATGAGATGAACTGCACAGACCTAAGGGAAAGCAGATCCAGAGAAAAAGTTCATAAACCTATGAACTTTGATTTGGAGTAAAGCAATTTGTGACCATCAGTCATGATTGCCAAGGTGGATGGATTAAAAAAAAAAGGATCACAAATTAGTAGAGCACACTTCTAGATTTTTCCAGAGATGACTGGCATGTAGGTAAGCAAATTGAGGTAGAAAGATCTACCCTGATTGTGGGTGGCATCATCCAATACATTTAAAGCTTAGGTGGATTGAAAACTGAAGGAAAATGTGAATCAGTGTATGAAAAGCTTCATTCTATCTAGGAAATTAAGAATTCCATTGAAAGTTGACAAACTTCTAGCACAAAACTGAAGCTATATTTTAAGACCTTGATGAGAGTATTGCAGCTAGTGATCACAAAATAAAGATCTGTTAAAAAAAAAAAACAAGGAGCTGGGAAATAACAATTCAACAGCTGCAAGATGATGCCACAAGAAATAATTTATGACAGACAGGTGTTAATGAAATAGCAGAAGTTGATACAAATGATATAGAAAAGACTATTTGCAGTAGTAGTAACAGAAAATTTCCCAAGCATGGGGACAGAATCTAACATACAGTAAGCAAGGCATATAGAACTAAAACTCGCTTACACCTAGACACATAATAGTCAAGATTCCTGAAATTCAGTAAAAGAACAGAATATTAAAAGCTGCTAATGGGGCTGACAAGATAGCTCAGCAGACTAAAGCATCTGCTAGGGCAAGCTTAGGCAAGCCAGGGACTGAGGCTCAATCCCTGACACAATATGCTGTGCCAGCCCCACCCCCAACGTGGGCTGAACTAGCCATAAAAAAATAAAAGCTGTTAGAGAAAAGAAACTGATCACGCATAATGGAAGGCCCATCAGCATTGGGAGACTCACAGGAAATCATCAGATTTCTCAAAACAAACCATCAACTCAAGAAAAGACTGTGATGAACTATTTCAGGTTTTGAAAGAAAAGAACTTCCAACCCTGATTGATGCACCCTGAAAAGGTATCAAATTTAGTGGAGAGTCAAGATGCTTCAATGACAAAGAACAACTGAAGGTATTCATGACCATCAAATCAGTCCTACAGAGAGCAATGACAGATATTATAGAAAGATACAAAAATGACCACAACATCAAGACAAACAACAGAAAGGAACCATGAAGCAGAGTAAACAATTAAACAGGAGGAAAAGTAGGGAACTCAAAGCAAGAAAACAACATTATGGATTGAGGAGATAGCTCAGTAGCATAAGCACTTGCCTAGCAAAACAAGGTCCTGAATTCAATCCCCAGTACAAAAACAAACAAACAAAAAACACCCCACAAAAATAATCCAATATATATTATTATATCTATAAATAAAATGGCCTCAATTCACCAATGAAAGCAAGCAGACTGGTAGAGTCAATCAAGAAACAAAATCCAACAATATGTTGTATACAAGAAACATATTTAACTCAAAAGGGAATTCATAGACAGAAAGCCAAAGAATGGAAAACAATACTCCATGCGATAGGAACTCAGAGAAAAGCAGGCATGGCTATTATGGTTGCTGAAAACGTGAACTTCAAACCAATTATGATCAAAAGAGCTAAAGAAAGTCAATCACTACATACTTGTTAGGGGAAAATCACAAGAGGAAGAGATAACAATCATAACTATATATGCATCCAATGTAGGAGGACCTAACTACATGAGACAAATTTTAACAGACATGAAAAGCCAAATGGCCAATAACACAATTAAAATGGAGGACTTTAGCAGCTCATGGTTACAAGATACATCAACTAGTCAAAAACTCAGCAAAGAAATGACACAACTAAACAAAACTGTGAACAGATGAACTTAGTAGACCCTCACAGAAGGTTCTGTAAAGAATTACTTCAGAATAGACATTTTTCTCAGCTGCACATGGGGCATTCTCTAAAATAGGCTATGTATTAGCACATAGAGCATGCTTAAGAAAATGCAAACAAATTAAAATTATCCTCTACATATTAACTGGCCATAGTGCAATGAAACTGGAAATTATTGATAAAAGAAATTGCAGAAATACCATAAATATGTGGAAATTTGATATGATCCTCATAAACAACCAATTGGTCACAAAAGAAACTGAAGAGGCAATTAAACAATATTTACTTTCAAAGGAAAGTGCAGATACAATTTACCAGAATATTTCAGGTATAATGAAAGCAGTCTTAAGAAATAAATTTATAAGGGGGCCTGCCCATTAGCTCAGTTGATTAAGAGCCTGCTCACGCAAACACAATTAGGTACAGGACACCAGGATTTGATCCCCATCTCCACATGCCTTACCAGACCTGTCCTTAAGGCAGCATGAGCCAGGCCCCCCACCAAAAACAAATCCTTCTCAACTTTTTAGGGTGAGCCAAATAGCTCATTGGATTAAAGCACCTGCAAGAATGCGCAAAGGCCAGAGGTTTGATCCCCAGGCCTGTCCTACCAGCCCTACCCCCAGGGAACACTGAGAGAGCAATTGAGGCTAGGCGTGGTGGTGCTCGCCTGTAATCCCAGCTCTTGGGAGGCTGTAAACAGGTGGATCACTATGAATCTGATCTAGTAGTGTGACCCTGAACATCCTATAGACCCTTCCCAAAAAATAAAATAAAAGAGATAAATTCATAGCAGTAAATTCTCATATCAGGGAAACAGAAAAAGTGCAAATAAATAACCTTGTGCTGCAGAAATTAATGCAAAGGAGATGAAAACAATAGAAAAAATAGGTGAATCCAAGGGTTGGTTCTTGGAAAAAAATAAATAAAATTGATAAACACCTAGCCAGCTTTATGAAAAAAAGACAAGAAAAAATTCGAATTCATGCAGTAAGGAATGCAAAGGGCAAAATTACTACAGACCCTATATAAATCATCAATACCTACTTTGAAAATCTTTAAAGCAATGAATATTATACCAACAAAGAAAACCCAGGTCCTGATGGAGTGACAGTTGAACTGTACAGGAAATTTAGGGAAGATTTAATACCAACACTTCTCAACACTTGAATGAAATCAAAAGGATAGTAAATCTCCCAAACTAATCCATGCAGTAAAGTATTACACTGATAGCAAAACCAGGGAAAGATGCAACCAAAAAAGAGATATATAGGCCAATCTCCCTCATGAACATAGATTCAAAAATCCTCAATAGCATGCTAGCAAACACAATGCAGCAAATCATCAAAAAGGTTACAAGGACTGGTAAAACAGCTCAGTGTACTAAGTGCCTGCTTAGGCTAGCACAGAGACCGGGGTTTGATCCCTGGCACCACATGCTTTCCAGGCCTCATGCCCAGATGCTCTGAGCCAGCCACCAAGAATTGGCATGGTGCCACATGCCTGTAATCCAGTGATGGGGAGGCTGAAAACAGGAGGATCACTACAAGTTCAAACTACATAGTGAGATGCTGTACCAAATACATTAAAAAAAGAAAAAGATTATATATCACAATCAAGTGGGATTCATCCCTGAAATGCAGGGATGGTTCAATATATATTATATACCACATCAACAAAGCCAAAGACAGAACTCTCATGATCATCTCAATAGATGGCTTTTGACAAAGTTCAATACTCATTCATAATAAAAACCCTGCAGCATATCGGAATAGATGATCTTTAAACCTGATAAATGCTACATATGAAAAACTAACAGCCAATATCATACTAACTGCACAAAAACTGAAAGTCTTCGCTTTAGATTTGAAACAAGACAAGGATATCCACTGTCAACACTCCTATTAATTATAGTTCTGGAAACATTAGCCAGAGCAATTAGACAAGAAAAGGAAATCAAAGAAATAATGACTGGAAAGGAAGAAGTGAAATTATCATTATTTGCAGATGACATGATGCTATTTATAGCAGACTCCAAAATCTCAACTAAGAGACTTGTAGATTTAATAATCAAATTCAGTAGTGTAGCAGATTCAAAGTCAACACTCAAAAAATCAACAGCACTTCTATACACAAATGACAAACAAGAGAAAAATTATGGAAATCACACCTTTCACAGTAACACCAAAAAATCAAAATACTTAGGAATCAATCACACAAAGGAAGTAAAAGATTTATACAGTGAAAATTATAGTACTCTAAAAATAGAGATTGGAGAGAATTTCAGAGAATAGAAAGATATTCATTGCTCCTGGGTAGGAAGAACCAACATTGGGAAAATTACCACAGTCCCTAAATTGTTATAGAGATTCAATGCACTCCCAATGAAAATAACTTTAGTATACCTCACAGATCTAGAGAAAACATTCTTAATACTCATCGTGAGTCAGAAGAGACCTAGAATAGCAAAATCAATCCTGGAAAACAAAGGAAAGGCAGGATGAATTGCAATCCCTGACTTGAAATTATGCTACAAACCTACTGTGATAAAATCAGCATAGTACTGGCAAAAAAAAAAAAAAAATCTAAGTTTCAGTGGAATAGATTTAAAGACATAGAAACAACTACAAATGCAAAGCCACTCACCTTATATTTGACAAAGGGCCCTTTCTTACTGGAAGAAAGACAATCTCTAATAAATGGTGCTGGGAAACTTTGCACATGCCAAAAGCTAAAACTAGACTTATGTCTATCACTATGGATTAAACTAAAGTCAAAAATGTATCAACTACTTAAAATTAAAACAAACACTAAATCTACTGGAGGAGAAAGTAGGTATAAATCTTGATGACATAAGGCTAGGTAGAAAGTTCATGAACAAAAACCAAACTGAATGGGAAATACTTCAAAGAACCAACAACTGAGTTCTCATCTTTTTGAAAAGTTTCTACATGTCAAAAGAAATCATCACCAGTGTGAAAAGAAAACCCATGTATTGGGAAAAAATAACAGACATAGAAATCCTTGACAAACGACATGTTTTACATGTTAAACATGTAAATAATTATGTTTAAAAAATCAGTTTGCCAAAATTCACTCAATCCAAAAATTGGCATCTTAGATGAATATATACTTCTCTGATAAAAAAATACAAATGGCAAATAAAGATATGAAAAACACACAACATTATTAGTCATTTGAGAAATGCAAATTAAAAGAATACTAAGATTCTATCTCACCTCTGAAAGAATGGCTATCATCAAGAAGTCAACCAATAACAAATACTGGAGAACCTGTGGAGAAAACAGAACTCTTTTCCATGTTGGTGAGAATTTTGTACAACCACTATTGAAATCACTATGGAGATTCTGCAAAAAGCTAAGATTGAAAGTCTCACTTAACCCAGCCATTCTTGAGTATTTGTCCAAAAGAACTGAAATCATCATACTACAGCAATATATGTGAACTCAGGTTTATAGCAGCACAATTTGTCATAGTTAAAATTTAGAAACAACCTAAATGCCTAGCAATCAAAGAATGGCTAAAAAAGATGTATTTTTATACAGTGGATTATTACTCAGTGAGAAAAAGAGATAAGCTCAAGGGTTTTCTTGGTAAATGGATGCAACTAAAAACCATACTCTTAAGTGAAATAAATTAGACCTGCATGTGTAAACATCACATTTTTTCTTCAATGGAAGAACTTGAAAATGTAAATAATATCTGAAAGGTACAATAGATACTGTGAAAAGGAAAGAATCTGCTCAAAGGGAAAGAACAAGTAGGATAGGAAAAAAGGAAAGCAAACAAGCAAGCAAGCAAGCAAGCAAGCAAGCAAGCAAGCAAGCAAGAAAGAAAGAAAGAAAGAAAGAAAGAAAGAAAGAAAGAAAGAAAGAGAGAGAGAGAGAAAGAAAGAAAGAAAGAAAAGGAAGTAAGATATATTTATGTATGTATGCAGGATAGTTTGGATAATTGTAGTGTTGATTCCTGTTGTTCTATTGAAAGGAGCAGTTAATGCTTGATTTTGTTTCTTCTGCTGTTTAATTTCACACACACACACACACACACACACACACACACACATATGCTAATTCTGCATATTTGTATCTGGCAATCTAAACAAGTAATTTGAAGATAACATTATGCAAAATAACAACTATTGTTGAATTCCTATTACTTTACTTAGTGAAAGAATTTCACTATAATTGTTTGTATTTTTTTCTTTTTTTGCTATTTTTATTCTCTTCATTTTTGTTGTTGAAAAAGCCCCATACTGCTTGAGAGGAATATCTTCTGCTATGACTATCACCTGTGAACCTCATTCTTTCCATGTGTGCTCTGTCAGTGATTTCCTGTCAGTGATTACAGTGAAGCTTGTAAGCCTTCAGTCTTGGACTGGCACTACATCCTTTGTCCCTCTTGTTTTTCAGTTTACAGTTTCTTGAACTGGGCAGCTACTGGACCCTCTGTCTCTGCAGCAAATAGATGACCACTGTGGACTCTCCCACTTCTGATCTTGTGAGTTTATCTAATAAATGTTTTTGTATAATCAAATACAAAAGTATGAAAATATGTGTGTGTAAATATATATATTCTCACACATATATATTCTCACCATATATTTTAAGGATGAAAGAGGAAGAGCTTCATATCACAAGGCTAGACAAAGAAAAGGATAGTGAAGTGGCCAAGTCTAAGATCACTGAAGTAGGTGAATATTTGCCAAACAAAATAACCAAGACACATTACTTTGGCTCTGTAAAGCTTATGGCCCTCCAACCTACTGAGTTTCTCTTATACAAAGCATGAAGTCAGTTGAGATAAGCTCTTGCAAAGTCCTTCTGCTGTACACTCAGACCTTGGCTTACTTGACCCAGCCACTGGGTTAGGGACTCATAGTGTTGCTTGCAAACCAATAACTGGCTTATGGCTGGACCACCTCATGGAAAAATATGGCTTGGCCTCACTTGAAAACAAATCTGGGTTTGGTAGAAATTCATGTCTTTATTTTATTTATTTATTTATTTATTTATTTATTTATTTATTTATTTATTTATACCAGGGATCAAACTCAGGACCTTGCATTTGCCAGGAAAGCACTTATTCCACTGAGCTATCTCCTTGGACACCTATGTCCTTATTTTACACAAATACTAGTCAGACACCCACGTTCTAAACAGAAAATGTAACACAAGTCTTGTAATCTGAAATCTTGAGCTCTGAATTGATGTTCTGAATGCTGGATGTGCTTCTTAGTCATTTCTTAAAGTTTGACTTATTATGTCAGATGGAACAAGGGAACAATCAGTATTATTAAAAGGGCCAATCAGTGAGCTATACTTACACTCCTCAACTCATATTGTTTTATCAAGATTAATTGGAGACATCTAGTCAGCAATAGCAGTGAATGTTATTACCTCATTGCAGAGGAAATCAAGTTCTAGAGAATCAAAAACAGAACCAAGTATACAGCACTACGAACACACAAACAAAGCTCCTTATTAGTTTTCAAAAGTTTTGGCAAGAGGTTATTAAAAATACAGATGGTTCTTTCCATGGGATGGTTTGAACATTAGTATCAATGTTCTAACTTTACAGTGGTGGATAATACCCATAGGACTTTCTGTTTTTCATGTTCATGACAATATTCAATAAATTGCATAAGATGTTCCACATTGTATTATGTGTTAGATGATTTTACTCAGTTATAGACTAATGTAAGTTCTCTAAGCATGGTTAAGGTAGTTTAGGTTAAGATAAACTGTTCAGGAAGTTAGACATATAAAGTATCTTTTCAATTTAAGATAATTTCAAATTCTCTGAGATTGGTTGGGACACCATTGTAAGTTGAGGAGAATCTGTACAGATTTAAATTTAGAACTAATTTTTCTTGCTGACTATAAAGTGCCTTTGATGCTCAAAATCATAAGACATTGCAAATAAGAGTATGGAGATGGGTTGAGTATGAGAGTTTGAGTTCCATACAGGGTTCTTTTATTTCACAAGAGAATGAATATGGCTCCTAAACATAGACACTATGTAAATGGGACACTATTCTTGTCTAATCACTTACTTTGATTGGCCTGCAAAGTTGGCTTCAGTTCTAATTGCTATTGAGAAAAGGAGAATGAGAATAGTAATTCAAGTCAGTTGTATATAAGGCAAAAATACCTTCACTGATCAGTAGAAATGAAAGTATTGTTGAGATATAAATAAGAGCTAATGACTAGTTTTTCTGGTTATTACAGAGTAAATATCTTAGAAATCTAGTCTAAGTGTGACCTCCTTTTCAGGTGAGAGCATGGCACGACAATTGTTGATACTTGTTCCTAAGTGGAAACTGAATTATGAGTGTAGTCCTTTTTTTCCCTGTATTTTAGGGAAAGGTCTACAGGGTGTTCGAGTCTCATTACTAGATCAAACTCAGTGATTCTCCTGTTTACAGCCTCTTAAGTGCTGGCATTACAGGTGTGCGTCACCATGCCCAGTCTGAAGTGCCATCTCAGAGTGCCCCGGGGTGGGTTGGCACAGTAGGCTGGGGGATCGAACTCCCTGCCCCTGCTCCTGCTTGCAGGCATTTTAATCCACTGACCTATTTGGGAAACCCTGAGTAAGCCTTTGAAACTACTGATTACATCTGAATGTCTGAGTGATTAAATATTAGTCAAGTTTAAGGGCCAGTGACAAGAGACAAAGTATTAGCATACAGGTCTCTGTATGTTATGTGTGAAGAATGAGAGAAGATCAGGAAGAAAGTTTAGAGCAAGTGATTATCTATTTTGAGGGCTAGTTAACTGGCAATAATTCTATTTTATTCCAGGCAGAAATTCATTGGCTGGTTTGTTTGAATATATATATATATATATATATATATATATATATATATATATATATATATATATATATATATTCTATATTATGTAAGTACAGTTATATAAAAGTTGTATGCATGTATACAAACTAGCTGTACAAGGCTGTGATAGTTCATTGATTATGCAGTCTGTTACGGTGTTTCTGTATGAGAAATACTTCATAAATGTAACTTCTCAGTTTTCACTGTGAAATAGGAATTGGCTACCTTAGTAAAAAGTTGTGAATAACGTGACCAATTGAGAACAGTACAAGTGGCCTAGTCCATTCAGGATACAATAACAACATTGACTAGATAATCTATGAACAACAGAAATTTCCTTCTCACAGATTGAGACCTGGAATACCTAAGATCATGGCACAGGCGATGAGGAAGGTCTTCTTCCTCACCAAGCGCACTTTATCTCTGAGTCTTTATGTAATAAGACAAATAGAAAGAGCTCCCCAAAGCCTCTGTTATAAGGACACTAATGCCACTCCTGAGAAGACTTATCTATGACCTAATCACCTTCCAAATATTCTAGCTCTTCATGCTCTCACCTTAAGAGATGCTGCAGCTTATTTTTAGATGGCCTCCTGAAGTCTCTTGGGCTCCTAGGTAGAACTTTTTGGGAGTGAATGGATCATGGGTGTGCAATGACAGATTAGGTCACTAATGGGTTCAGAGGTTGAAGGTGAGGCCTGGTGGGAAGGGGTGGGTGCTGTGGGCGTGGCCTGGCCCCATGTCCACCCTTTTCCCCTCCGTCCCTTGATCTCGCCCTGCTTCCTGCCTACTGTGTCAGCAGCAAGCTACCTCTGCTGTCATGCTGCCCTGCTTTGGAGCCAGTCAGTCATGAAAGCTCTACAAACTGAGTTAAAATAAACTTTTCTAAATAGGTATCCATGGCCTTGAAAAAGCCAGGAGTCCCTGACCCCACCCCTATAACACACATTTGCCACATATTCTACCAGGAAATGTCCAAACAGACATCTGCACTGAAAGTTATCTAGAGATTTCTATGATTTTTTAAAAAACTCACTCAATTTGAAAATGGAGTTAAGAGGAATTTATGGGTAAGAATAAAAGATTTCTGGGAACAATATAGTAAGATTTTTGAATAGGTGTTCTATAACTTCATGGCAGTACTACTAACAAAATATCATCAATTCCAAAATGTTGTTTTGTTTTCCTTAAATATTTTCTCTGCATTCAGAAATATGTACTCTACATTTCTCCCAAGTTCATCCTTAAATAGGTCAAAGAGATTCAGCTCTCCATGGCAGTTATCAATAACAGATACTAAATAGGAAACCCAGAGTCAACAATTTAAACTATGCTTATATGAGAAAGGGGTTGATAGCTCAAAGAAAAACAACGATTTGTCAGAGAGTTGCTCAGATAAATAACGTTAGCACATCTTTGAGAATCATGTCACTCATCTACAGTGGGAGTGTACATTCTCTGTGTGTATCCATATTTCATATGCAAGCTGTCATTCTGGTCTCAGAACCCAGAGAGGCAAGAGACAAAGAGCAACTTGTAGGTACCCAAATTGGTATTACCATTTTCATCACTAGTGGAATCAACCAAATCCATGTCCACCCCTCTCCTCTCTGTCCCTTGATCTCACCCTGCTTCCTGCCTACTGTGTCAGGAGCAAGATACCTGGTAGGAGTTTGCTTGTCTATCTTCAAAACTTATGCATACACTGCCTGAAAGACATGTACTAGAACTCTGATTACAACATCATCTATCTAGCCAAATGGAGACTTTCTAGTGCCCATCAAGAGTGTAACAGAGAAATAAATTGTGAAATACTCACACATTGGAATTTTATTAAATATAGAATGATCTACAACTATGTCTGCTATTAAAAGTGAATCACACCACAGTCACATGAGAGAAAAAAAAAAAGATATGGAAATGGCTATATTTTGAATTATTCCACACATACAAAGACCAATAAAACAAAAAGAAAAAAAAAAAAACCTGATGTGTTCTGTTCAAAGACAGGGTAATGACTAGCTGTCAATCTGGGATAGGGACATTAACAGAAGGAGGCATAAAAGGGCTTCCGTGGGGGTGGGTCGTGCTCTGTTTCCTGATCTGGGTGTGTTTTGTTTGTGAAAATCTACCAACTGGAATTTTATATGGCAACTTTTTAATATTCCACGAATGAAAATTTTAATTATTTTTTGGCCAGGTCAGCCTGTCCTGAGGGCAGTCCTGGCAAGGCACATGGTGCCATGGATTGAATTGCGGTCCCCTGTGCCTGTCTAAGCTTGCATAAGCAGGCACTTTAGACTGCTGAGCTATCTCACTGGTCCCCGAAAATGAAAAAGTAAAACAAAACAAAACAAATCTATATCAAGTCAAGGAACTGGACCAGATAATTGGATGGAGAGACAGGATTATACCACGGGAAAATCCTTGCCTTTGTCTCAACTCCAGCAAATAAGAGATCCATTTGTTAGTATTGGAAGCTCTTTTCTCTTAAATCTCAATAACCCTATACAAAATTTTTAGAATTAAAAATTAGAAATCTTCAACCCTGGTCTTGAGCATGAAGACATTACTGAGATAGTAAAGTGAAAACTTATCCTAAGCCATTCCTGCTAATGCCAGAGTAAATATTTTAATCTTGTGTCCTGAGGTGGATGTATCTCAGCTTTCCTGGGTCTATTTTACAGTGTTTCTATTCACCACCTGCTTTTTGTTTTGTTTTCAAAGAGAAGAGTGAACTTACATAGCTCAGCTTGCTATATTACATAAGTTAGGCCTCTCTTCTTTTAAGGGTATTCTGAGCTTCCATGGGGTACATAGCAAATGTCATCGTGTCTGGTCATCATGATCTGACCCTAAGATTTCTTTATATAAACAAGCGATAGAATCCTACATGAAGACTTTTCATTGAGTTGGCATTGTGACAAGATTTCTCTCCTGTCCTGGCTTCAATAGAATTGTCCTTTATAGTGAGATAAAGGAGCCTCTCTGGTTGCAATACTTCTCATTGCAAAAGCATGCATCAGCAGTATGACTAACTCTAACCATATTTACACCAAAGGTTTGGTTATTTTTTTTTTTACACCAAAATTTGATAACAGTTTTTTATTTAAACCCAAATAAGTGCTATTATAACTAAAGAGCAATGTGGCCCACTGATAATTATTTGTAATAAGAACAAGGATGTTATACACATCTTTCCAGTGGGCCAATAGTAAAATCAATATTCTTACTGACATAGTGTTATGCTGTTTATTTAATAACAACCATAATGATGATGACAGCTATATTATTTCTACTGTTTTAAGTATTAACTCTTGTTAATGCTCATAATCACCCTAAACCCATTTTATAGAGGAATATGGTGAGGCACAGAGAGATTAGATAATCTGTATGGCCATGGAATTGGAGTTGGAATGTGAATCATGATAAAACCTGTAAGGAAGGTCATCTTTGCGGCAGGTTTGCAATGATAATTGCAACTCAGCTTGAGGTTCCACTACATCTCCAGTTTCTCAAAGTAGGGTTCCAAGCCAGAAGCATCAAAACCTCTTGGCTCTTATTCAAGACCTAGTGAACTGGAAACAAAGGTATGGCAGTCTCCCACCACTTACAGGTTGAAACCTATAAGTCTGTGTCTTAATCATCTCTCCGTGGGACCCTGATGCACACCAAAGTCCAAGAATCACTACTGTCTTAGAAAACATACCCTAATTCTTCTGCTTTTCAGCTGAAGAAACAAAACAGGCCCAGAATGGCTGAGCCGCTTGTTCAGACCACACTGTTCCTTGGCATCAGGGTGAGACCTGAGGTCTTCTGTGTCCTCAGGTCACTTGCACTCCATGACCTTCAGACAGCAAAGAAGGGCCCAATACTCTCCAACAGGTACTTTTCATTTCTTCTGATGCAGTTCCGACTTCCTTGCATGTGGCCTCCCTGCATCATATGCTGCAGGGTCACTCTGGGAAATATCTTTCTGGCTGCAGTAGGCTTTAGTTCCTCACATATAACATATGCCCCACACTAACCCTCTCTAAATGACAGCTTCTCTGTATTCCTCTCAGTTAGGTTCATGAAAGGGCCCTCCCCTCCCTATAACCAAACAAAAATGAAAACACATGCACAGGCATGCCTTTTGGTTTTGCTATATAAGTAATTTTCCTGCATATATAGAGCCGTAGCCCATGCACTATTCCCCCTTATGTTGCAGAATAAGTTCTCATAAAGCCTTTCTCTAATGATCCAATGTTTGCCTATTTAAAATTCCTCTCAAGCAAGTAAAACATGCTAACCATTTTTTTTTTTCAGAACTAGGGATTGAACTCAGGCCCTTGTACTTGCCAGGCAAGTGCTTATTCTACTACTGAGCCATCTCCCTGGCCCCAAACATGCTAAACTGCTTCATGAGAATTGATAACACCAAAGGTCCTTGGTGTTCACAGAAGTCAGGATGGTAATGCTGGAAGATATCTAGCAGCAAAGAGCAGCAGAAAGTACCAGGGCTGCCGGAAGTCACCATCTGCAAGTTTCTGAGATCTGTCAGTAAGTTTTGTTTCTACACTGTGAGCCCTATGGAGAAAAACCTCTGGCATTCAAAGCTCAGTACTATGATACTACAAGAGCTATACCTGGCCAATTTATATATCTATTGAGCAAAGGAAACATCAGCCAATTAGTAGCCATTCAAGTATACTCTTCTTTACAACATTCTGAAGAAGATGGACTACCGAAGAGCCAGTGTATCTGAATTCCTTCATACGTGGGGCTGAAAACCCACACTAGCTGGTGATACTTTCATCAATATGTGACTTGAGTGCACAATAGTACTAGAAAGATCCACAAATATGGGCCTTCAAGACAGAAATCTCATTGCAGGAGAAGTATGCAAGGAACTAATCTTTGAGTCCTGCTCACTATGAATGTGAGTCTGCTACTTTCACTCACATTATAGGTTTATTGCAGAAGACTTGGACTGCATGACAGCAGAGGTGGCCTCCTATAAAAAGCCAGTGGTTGACCTGCAGTTCTCTGTTTAGTTGACTAACCACCAGAAACCACTTAGCTGTCTAACCATACTAAAAATCAACCCGTATACTTGTTTGATGTTCTAAAATTTATAGATGCCTTTGTTCCCTGAAGCCACATGAATCTGTTCTTTTGGGAGACCAGGCGCAGAAATCTGTCTGTGAAGATGAAACATTTCCCTTTGATTAGATCTTCTGTTTGTCTTCTTACTGTTTCTCTAGCTCCAAAAGGAGCTCCTGGTCTAATCAATCTGGAACCAAGTACTTTCCTAATTTCACTCCCAATTTGAAAATTCCTTTCTTCTCACTGGAGGAGGAGGAGACCGTTACCATGGTACCACTGCCTACTGTGGAGAACAGGGCCAGGGCTGGGAAGCAAGGTAAGTCTGGGTGTGATTAATCCAGGATCCTGCTTATCTCTTCCATTTGGGTCAAGGTCAGGATGTCACAGCTTCGAGGTCTGGCCTGAGGTGACGTGCAGGAGCACTCTCCTGCATTTCCAAGTGAGAAGAGGATCAGTGTAGCTTTGGCCTACTTCGTTCCTTCTCTCCTTGGAAACATCTATGGAAGTAGACATTAGACTGCTGTTAGTTCTCTCCCTCTCCCCCTCTTCCTATTCCTCTCCCTTGCTCAGAAGTTCTGCCTTGGAGGAAGCAAACCAAATACAAAACAAGCATTAACTTTACAGAATGTCTTAAGATCTTTCGTTCTTTGGCATGTCTGTTCTCCAGGTTTTCCAGGGCTTTAATTATAATTCATAGTTTATATGTTTCTGTTCCCTCAAGGGGACTTTTGGCTCTACAATCTCTTTCCTTTCAGTACCTCTTTGAATCTTCTACAAGTCAGTCTGTGTTTGAGTCATGAATGCATTCTATTCTATGAAATACAGTTTTTCCTGTATTTTGATTGGATTGCTCTGGTTGCTTTTTCTTTGTTCTCAGCCTAATAGTCCTATAGCCTGTGATATTTGTCCTCCATTGGACAAAGGACAACCTCCTTTGTCCTCCATTGCTTCATCCCGTTATTCAATTCCTGGGTATCTATTTGCATGATTTTGTGTTTGTGTTTTCATAATTATTCATTTGCTTCTCTACCATATTTTCAGTGAGATAGAATGGTGTCTTTAGTATTCATACTCTACCCTCTGCTTCTAAATGCAGGCTCATAGTAATTAATATTGTACCTACAGACTGAGCCAGATCATCAACAATGCAATTCCTCACACTGTCTATGGAAAAGAACAAACATGTTCAGCAAAAATTAGCTCAAAGCCTTGGCATGTCCCTGAAAAGTACAGGTGGCAATTAAATGAGTTTTGGACATCATGTCTCCCTCTTGAGCTGCCTGAGAAGGAGACCTGGTGTCTTCATGCACCACTGGATTTCTGAGGCACAGGAAGTTATTCCACTAAAAGATGTTTACTGAGATAACAGGGTTCAGCTGGAAAGGCACAGGCTCAAAGAAAATCAGACAAGGCAGGGGGAGGAGCAGAGCAGAGCCCTGAATATGAACAGAATTCTTGAGAAAGCCTAGAGAGGAGCTTTTTCCTGAGGATGGTGTTTGATGTGAGCCAAGACATTAAATGCAAGGCTGGCTGATGGGTGCAACACTTTTCCCATCACAGTTAGACTCTTATTTCTATCTTGTCCCTGCTCCACAGAGTTATGACCTTTAGACTGATAAAGCTTTTCTCTTGTAGCCCTCATTATCTTCTCAATATGGAGTTTTAGCCATAACCTTTAGGAGGAATCAGACTCCCCAGGGCTCTTTGTGCTGTGGACCTTTGTCCCTTAAGGCTTTCCTGTCCTCACAGACAGGGAAACAAGGCCCCTGTTGGTTGAATTCAGGACTCAGCCTGTCACCAGGATCTTCCACTAAACTTGTCACTGGAGCTTTAGAAAGGCCAGCTCCCCTGTGGAGATCTCTGACAGAGTGCATCAGGGGTTCAGGCATGGAGAAGGAGCCCAGAATCAAAGAGCTAAACAGCAATGTTAGGTGTGATTGAAGAAGTCATTCAGTCTTACAAGTGGAAATCTCATGTATAGAGTACCTCATTACAAAATAGCATATATCTGATTTGTTGAGCTTAAATTCTGTTTTTCTCTAATAAAAGGATGTATATGGGAAAAAAAGAGACATGATATCATGTATAATTACATACCATGAGGAGATTATTAAACTTATAGATAGAAAACTTTCTCTTTGGAGTATTAAGATGATGGATGGCAGTGATGTCTGGCGAGGAACATCCCAGAAGAGAGCCATGTGGTAGAAGGGGCTCAGAAAAAAAAAGGGACACATGAATTGCTGAAGCCAGGTAAGGCAGCAAGAGAGAAAAGGATTCATGAGAAATTTCCCAACCATATATACCCCACGAAGTGAAGGCATAAGTGATTATTTCAGGATCTTCTATGCAGCATCTTTTGACCAGCACATTAAAACCAAAGATTCTGGGGTTGGGGAAAAAGTTCAGTGGCATAAGTGGGTATCTGGCAAGACTAAAGTCCTGAGTTCAAAATCAGCACTGAAAAAAAAAAAAAACCCACAGATCCTGCCTGTTAGCAAATGGCAGAGACCTGGAAGGAGCAGTAGGACAGGCAGCCAGTGGGGCCTAGTGGGCCACTTGGGCTGGGCTCAGCTGGAAGGAGCAGAACAAAGCAACTAGACCCAAGCCAGGTCCTTCCAGTCAAGTCTGAGTCCAGTAGATCTCAGTATATACTACTGAGCCCATCTGAGCCCAGAACAAAGCCCAGACCTACAGGAGCATCCTTGTGGCACAGAGGTGGCAGCAGGTAGCTGGGGTGAGCTAGTATGCTTGAAAGACTCTGATGTGCCTAGACAGAACTCATGGGAACTAGTTGAAATACAAATTCCCAATTTAAGATCTGTTTTATTATACAGCTATACTATTTCCTCCTATGGTCTAAAGTACAAATACGGTTACAAAATTTCAAATTTATTAGCTGTCATTAGTATTGCTAATTGTATTACCATAGATAGGAAACCATATCTGCCTTAACCACATGTTTTTCCTTGGGTATTAACATCAGGAGGTGCTTGGGTAATAACCCCACAAAAGCTGTAAACAGAAAGATGGAGGACAGCGCCAAATGGAACACAATATCTCACTCTCAATCAATAGAGAAGGCAAAATCTTGGTGCATGCACAAAACAAAAATGTCTGACACAGGAGAGATACCTAAGAAACAGACTTTTTACAGAGAGGCTCTGACTGAAGTGATACAGCTACATACAATCCAACATTCATGAGAAGGTAGCACAGAATTCAAAATGGTTTCCTCTGAAAGAGAAAAATGACAAAAAGAAGAAGCAAAATTCATTTTCAGGACCCAACACCACCCACAACAAACCTAGGAGATATCAGCATAGAACAAATTGGAAGCCACACCCCTGAAATCTCTGAAATGATAGCAACTGAAATAAAGAAACAACTGCAGAAGAGAGGAAATCAGATCAGAAGTCATTTCACAGATTGAAAAATGATAACTATAATGAAAGAATTACTAAGCATTTCTAAAGAAGAAACTGATAAAAAATAGGGGAGAATACAAAAAGGATAAAAACCTTGAATGAACAATATAGAAAAGAAATAGAATGTGTGAAGCAGATTCAAAGGGATACACAAGAAATTAAAAACATTCAAAGTTGGAAAAATCATTTGAGTGGAAGTACAGATAGATTTTCAGACCTTGAAGACACAACTGTAGCTAGTGAAAAGGTGTGGGGACCACCTGAGCAGCTCTCCTTGAAAGAAAAGCGACTGTCTCCATTTTGACTGAGTCTGATCCTATTTCCTCGTATTGTTATGTACGGAGCTGGCTAGGACTTGTGTTTATCCTTCAGTTGGCCTTAAGCAATGTGTATTGGTCTAGCTGAGGTGCTGGTGATAGTCTTTGAAGGTGGCATGTGTGTTTCCCTGGTAAGCCTGCTGCTCCTTAATGTGAGCCAGGTGGAGACAGGATGGTAGAGCTAATGCTCCGCGCTGCCAACTGGGATCGAGCTTCGAGACAGAGGCTATGACTTCCTGGGGCTTGAAAGACTACATCAAAGCTGAAGCCCTAGACTTCCCAAAACATTAAATACTATATAATGCAGATTACTCTCTCTGCATATCCTTTCTGCATATGGCAGAGGTAAATGTAGGCCACCCACTTAGCTCAGCCCACAGTAGTCACCTACTTCCCACAATTCTCAGTCAATCCTCAAGCCACTCCCTCACTGAATAAAAACCGGGTGAGGCCCTGGGTCACTCTCTTGGTTCCAGAAAGCCATGTCATGGCAGGACTTAGAGCCCCTCAACTCCCTGATGATTAAAAATATAATTTAGTGTCCTCATTTTCACCGTGGGTTGCATGGAAAGTGGTATATTGGAATCAACTTGATGGGATTCCAATAACGTAACTTTGGGATTGCAAATATTGGTTTCTTGGACTGAGACGAGGATCAGGAAGCATCTCCTACAAAAAGGTAAGGACAGATCTCTTAAAAACAACTAAGATCCAGGAAATAATAATTCAAAGCTGCAAGATGATGCAAAGATGAACCACAGAAGACTAATAGGCATCAATGAGAAAGAGGAAGGCAACAAAAATGACATAAAAAGAATATGGGCAGAAGTAATAGCAGAAAATTTGCCAAACATGGGGAAACAATCTGACATTCAGTAACTGAGGCATATAGAATTCCAATAATATTAATCGAAGTAAAACTACACTCAGACATATAACAAGAAAGATCCCAGAAATTCAGCACAAGAACAACATACTGAAAACTGCTAGAGAAGTGCAACAGATTACATTTAAAGGAAAATCCATCAGAATAATAGCAGATTTCTCCTCAAAAGTCAAGAAGCTCATATAGCAAAGTACTTCAACTCCTACAAGAAAAACATTTTAACCCAGAATGATACAACTTGTAAACCTTGTTTCAAGTTTAATGGAAATATGAAATACTTCTATGACAAAGAACAACAAAAGAAATGCAGGATGACAAAACCAACTCTGCACAGAGTACTAAAAGATATTCTAGAAAGAGATAAAAATATACACAATCCAAGAATGACAGCAAAGAACCCCCCAAACATAGTAAACTATTCAACACAAGAGAGAAGTAGGGAACCAACAATAGGAAATAACATGACAAACATAAGTAAATACGCATTAATTATAATCAATGTAAATGGACTCACTTCACCAAGTAAAAGAAACTAGGGAAGGCCAAATAGTTCAGCCGATTAAAGAACCTATAAGCACGTGTAGGGGCTGTGGATTCGCCCCCAGGCCTGCTGTGCTGGCCCTGCACCTGGGGCACGCTGAGATGGCAACTGAGTCTGGGCATGGCGGCGCGCACCTGTAATCTCAGCTCTTGGGAGGCTGTAAACAGGCAGATCACTATGAGTCTGATCTAGTAGTGGGACCCTGAACACCCTGTAGACACCGCTAAAATATAAATAAATAAATTTAAAAGAAACAGACTGGTAGAGCAGATTAAGAAACAAAATCCAGCAATATGCTATATACAAGAAAGGCATTTAACCCATAAAGAAATGCATAGGCTGAAAGCCAAAGGATGGAAAATAATACTACATACTCCAGGATCTCAGAAAAAAAGCAAGGAAGCTATTCTGTTCACAGACAATCTGAATTTCAAACCAAGAAAAATGAGATAAAGAAGATCACTATATACTGTTTAGGGGAAAACTTCAAGAGGAAGAGATAACAACCATATACATACATATATAGATATAGATATAGATATACAGATTTATAGATATAGATATATATATAGATATACCCCAAATAAGGGAACACCCATCTATATAAAACAAATTTTAAAGGATATGAAAAAAATCTCATAGCCAATAATATAATGTTAACAGGGAACCTTAACACCCCCTTATTTAAAAAAGATAGGTCAAGGAAACAAAAAATTAACAAGGAAGTAGCAGAACTGAACCAAAATTCTGAAAAATGGACGGAGTGGGCATATACAGAGTATTCCACCCAACCACAGCTGAATACACATTCTTTTCAGCTGTATATGGGACATTTTCTAAAATAGACCACATATTAGTCCATGCATCATAAATAAGTATATGCAAGAAAACAGAAATTATACCAAGGATATTATTTGACCACAATGCAATAAAACTAGAAATTAATGACAAAAGAAACCACAAAAGCATCATAAATATATGGAAATTAAATACCATCCTTGGGTTGCAAATGAAGTTAAACAAGAAATTAAGCAATGTCTACAATTCAATAAAAATTCAAGCACAACTTGTCAGAATTTGTGGAATGCAATGAAAGTAGTTCTCTGAAGGAAATTTCTAGTGGTGAGCTCACTCATTAGGAAAATAGAGTGAAAACAATAGATACCCTAATACTGGACCTCAAAATTCTAGAAAAAGAAGAGTAAACCAAGCCTAAAGCCCAAAAACAGGAGGAAATTAGAAAGATTAGAGCAGAAACTAATGCAATTGAGACAAAGAAAACAACAGAAAAAATTAATGAATCCAAAAGCAGTTCCATGAAAGGTTAAATATAATTGATAACTCCTATCCAAGTTCCTCAGAAAAGGGAAAGAAAAAGTTCAAATTCAAGCAATAATGAATTAAAATGGACAAACTATAGATCCTTTTGTAATTCAGAAGATCATCAATAGCTTTTTTGAAAATCATACTCTTACAGGATCAAAGACACAGAAGAAATACACAGATTCCTAGATAAGTATAAATTGCCACAACTGAATCAAGAAGATATAAAATCTCTGAATAACCCAATATCAGCTTATGAAACTGAAAATGTAGTTAAAAAACTTACCAAAAAAGAAAAGCCAAGGTCCCGATTGATTCACAGCTGAATTCTACAAGAAAGTTAGAGAAAATTTAATCCCTATACTTTGCAAACACTTCAATGAAATTGGAAAGGAAACAAGATTCCTGGAAGCAAGTATTATACTGAAAACAAAACAGGAGAATGATCCAATCAAAAAAGAGAATTATAGCCCAGTCTTCCTAATGAATATAGGTGGAAAAATCCTCAATAAAATACTAGCAAATAGAATACAGCAAATCGTCAAGAACATTATACAGCACGACCCGATAGGATTCATCCCATGGATGCAAGAATGGGTTCAACATATACATATCTATAAATGTAATAAATTATATCAACAGAGCCAAAGTCAAAAACCACATGGTCTCTGAGTAGATACAGAAAAGGCTTTTGACAAAGTCTGACATTCACTAATGATCAAAGCCCTACCAAACACTGGAATAGATGGCCTATACCTCAACTTGATGAAAGCCATCTATGACACATCAATGGACAACATCATTCTAATTGAAGTAAAAACTGAAAGCTTTTATGCTCAAATCAGGTATAAGACTAGGATGTGCTCAATCACTGCTCCTATTCAATATAGTTCTGGAATCAATAGCTAGAGCCATTAGACAAGAAAGAGAAATAAAAGGAATAAGAATAGGTAAAGAAGAAATTAAATTGTCATTATTTGCAGATTACATGATATTCTATTTGGAAGACCCAAAAAAACTCCACCAAGAGCTCTTAGAATTAATACATACAGTAATGTACCAGGATACAAAGTAAACACCCAAAAATCAATAGCATTCCTCTACATAGGCAACAAATTCACTGAAAGAGAAATTAGAGAAACAATACCCTTCACAATAGCATCCCCCCCAAAATACTTAGGAATTAATCTAACAAAGGAAGTAAAAGATCTATACAATGAAAATTACAACCTCTAAAAAAAAGATTGAAGAAGATTTCAGAAAATGGAAAGTCATTTCTTGCTCCTGGATAGGAAGATCCAACACTGTGAAAATTCGCATCCTCCAAAAATTGTTATGCAGATTTAAAGGAACCCTTTTCAAAATGCCATCAACATACCTCACGCGATCTAGAGAAAATATTCTTAAAAATTATTTGGAACAAAAGAAGACATAAACTAGCAAAGGCAATGTTGGACAACCAAGACAAGGTAGAAGACATTAACATCCCTGACTTAAAAATTATACTACAAAGCTACTTGACAAAATCAGCATGGTATTGGTAAAATAAACAAACCTGAGGATCAATGAAATAGATTAGAAAATCCAAATACAACTACAAACACACTTAGCCATCTTATCTTTGTCAAAGGGGCCAAACATGTTCACTGAAAGAAGGATAGCCTCCTTAACAAGTGGTGCCGGAAAAACTGGCTCTCCACACACCAAGAACTAAAAATAGACTTGGTTCTATTGCCATGCACTAAACTAAAGTGAAAATGGATTAAAGATCTAAATGTTAAAACAGAAACACTAAATCTCCTGTAAGAGAAATTAGGGAGAATTCTTGAAGACATAGGAGTAGGCAGAGAGTTCATGAACAAAAACCAAACTGCATAGGAAATACTGCAAAGAATCAAAAACTAGGGCCTAATATTATTGAGAAGCTTCTACCTGTTAAAAGAACTCACCAGTAAAGTAAAAAGAAAACCAAGAAATTGGGGGAAAAAGTCTTAACAATCACTCAGGAAAAGGACTTCCATTTAAATTATATAAAGAACTAAAAAGAAAAATTGGCTCCCAAAATTTAAAGACCCAATCTAAAAATGGGTATCAGAAATGAATCCATACCTCTGAGAGGAAGAAATACAAGTGTCAAAAAATACATGAAAAAAATCTTTCCCAGTACTGGTCAGTCAAGAAATGCAAATTAAAACAATATTGAGATATCATCTCATCCCACAAAGAAGGGCTATCATAAAGAGATTAACTGATAACAAATGCTGGAGAGGCTGTGGGGAAAAAAGTGTGGAGACTCCTCAAAACTTAGGAAAGGCAGTTCCTTTCAATCTAGCTATTCCCTTCTGGGCATTTTCCCAATAGAACTGAAAATATTATACCATGGGGATATATGTGCACTCATGTTTATAGCAGCACAATTTGTGACAGCCAAATCTTGGAAGCAACCAAAATGCCCATCACCTGTGGATTGGATGAAAAATATGTGGTATTTATACAGGGTGTACTTGTCAGCTATAAAGAAAGACAAACATGACCCCTTTGTACACAAGCGGCTACAAGTAGAGGCTATACTCATAAATGAAATCTATAAGAGCCACAAGTGTATATCACATTATCTCCCTAGTGTAAGAACCTGAAAGAATCAGTAAAGCCTGAAAGATATGATAGATATAGTAAAATGGGAAGAAACTGAGCTTAAGGATTAAACAATGAAGATGAGAGAAAGGAGAGTAAAAAAGGAAGGAGAGAAAAACATGCAAGTATATATACAGGTTGGCTGAGATGATTTTACTCATAATTTCTATCAGTTTGATTTAAATAACAGTTCATATTTAGAATTTCTGCCTTGACTAACTGTATGCTGAAATCTGTGATCTAAGCAACTACATTGAGGATCACAATGTGTAATACAAAACCCATGGTTGAATACCTCTCATCTTGATCTTCTAAATATGTATCATTTCTAATATCTCATCAAGTATTATACTCTCTTTAAATTAAATGAAAACAAACTGGGCATGGTGGCATGTGCCTGTAATCCCAGCTCTTGGGAAGCTATAAACAGGTGAATCACTATGAGCCCGATCTAATAGTGAGACCCTGAACACCCTGTAGGCCCTTTCTTAAAATAGAAAAAAAATAAAACACACAAGACAGTAAAAATTAATATTTCTTCAAAGTAAGTGTCAATATTCAATTATTTCTCCAATCATGCATAACTATATCTGTTAATGTGAGCAACAGATTAGATGAGAAAAATGCATAATGTAACAACTATTCTTCATTAGCTATTCCTGTTTTGAAAACCTGTAACATATGTATTATTGTATTTTACCATTTTTGGTTTTTCTATTTGTTTTTGCTTCTGTTTTAATTCTTCAAAACACAACAAAATTAAATTTAAAAAGAAGCATATGTCTTCAGAGTCTCCTTCTACACAAAGACAGGGACACTGCAGTGAGTAAGATCAATAACCCCTTTCATCAAGAGAGTTGGGAATTTGTGGATGTGGACTAAGGACCACTGGTACAAAGTGTTGAACTTTTCCAGTAATAGTTATTAAATATCAGCTTTTTCCAAATCTAGTTAGAATAATGTTATCTATGTGCAACAGTTCCCATTCTGAAGCATCAAGTAAATTCATGGAATCTAAATGTTCTTGACAAACTCCATCACTACTCATTTAGATGTAGGGGGAACATATTTAGCAGGTAATATTCTTTCCCATGGGATATATGGTTTATGCCAAAAGTTTCAAAAACATCACACCTATGACACTGTGTATGAATTTTATACAAAGCCATAGGATTGTATTTTGCTCTCAAAGATCCTGGGGGGAGAGTGTGTGTGTGTGTGTGTGTGTGTGTGTGTGTGTCCTGTGTGTAAGGGAATAGAGGGAGGGAGACTGGGAGACCAGAAGGACCAAAGAATATATCTTGTTTCTTCCTTTCCTTCTCTGGCTTCTTTTTTTACCCATTAAATTCACCATTTTATGTGATTAAAAAACAGAGTTGAAAATCCCCAATTTTATTTTTCTTATAAAAGTTTGATTGATTAATTTGTAAGGGGATAACTAAAAATCTATAATTTTACTTTGTTAAAAATAATAGCAAAAATTTATACTAAAATCATTGATCTTCTGAAGCCTGGTTTCCTTCTTTAACCTTGGAAACAAGTAGTGAAAGACAGAAAGGTCACACTATCACCTAGATACAACATGAAGACTGTTTCCCTGGAAGCCCCCACCTTCACTATTTTTATACTAGGGTGACATCATTAATTCAATCATTTTGACAGTATTAGAGCATTGTTCTGCTGTGGAGATGGCAAAAACATATAATCTTATCTCTCATCACTGATCAGAAGACAATTAATACAGGTGATGCTGTATTTTAAAATGTTTAGGGCTCCATCTAGGCTGAGCAGAATAGGGTGCTGTGAAACCTTAGAGATGCCTGCCCAGACACTGGAGCCAGAAGGAGCAACACATGTGCTGGGTATACACTCCTGGTAGCAGCTAAACACAGAATCCTCCTTATTCCCTCAAGGGAACTAGTGTCACAGTGTCACCTCTGTGTTATAGAACAAAAGCTTCCTGTCTGGGCAGGAAAGTGGACAACACTGCAAAACCACCTTAGCAACAACCACAGCAGAAGGAAAAAGTCAAGAGCCCCAGTATGGAGAGTGGAAGCATTGGCCAGGACCCAGGCTGAGCAAGGAACTTTCAGCTTCTTCAGATTTTAACTGGCTCAAGATTTAGTCACCATTTAAAAATTTAAAAATATTATACAAATAATAATATAACAATTAGCATGATAGTAATTAGCATGGTTTGCACACTTCATTTATTGTATTAAAATTTATGCAGTTCTTTTCAATTTCTTATACAACATCATTCTCTGGGAGAGATTTTTTGTGACCCCAATTTTCCTAGACTGAGTCATGAATAAGGTGTGCATGCTTAAACTCAGGGTCATGTTGCAAGAAATGAGCTACTGAAGCTGCACCAAAGGAGCAAAGGCTGAGAGGAGGAGGCTGGTGCTAAGAGTGAAGAAGCGGGCTGGGTGGGTGCTTCTGTGGGAGCAACATCAGCTCAGGTGTCTAGTCGGAGACTGGGAATAGCACAGTGTGACTAAAGGTGGACCCCGTGGACCACCCTGATGGATGTAGTCATGTGGTGCTCATTTCTCATTTCCACCCAGGTTTGCACCTTACTTTGAGATATGTTGTGTGTGTACCCTCATGTTTCCTGCTACAATATCAGGTTTCTGGTAGGTTCTCTTGATTTTTAGCTCATTTAAGCTCTGGTAAGATGGTTAGTTTTTAAATTTTTGAAATTGATCTTTAGAGGTTTTATGTATTGATGGGATTTAGTGTGATATTATGACATGCCTTAGTTGCTAAAGGCTTCAGTTCATAGTAGGGTGGCTCTGAGGCAGAGGCATGGATGGGCATCATAGAGAAGAAACAGCTCACGACAGGTAGAAAGCAGCAAGACAACAAGCAAAAAGGGGCAAATGACAAGCGTGGACCCTAGCAGCCTTCTTTCTGTCTCTTACATTTTATCCTAAGGGTGGGTAGCATCCCCTTAATCCTAGTGTTGGAATGTGACTCCATCCCACCATCACATTCATAATTCCAGCATCACACACCTTAAACTCAGACATCTTGGAAAAGCCCTACGTCTGACTGCGTGAGGCTGTAAGGAGACATCTACATGCAAGCCATAACAGCCTAAGTGCATACAAAGTGCAATGATTAAATCAGGGAAATTACCACATCCATCATCTCAAACATTGAAAGTGTTAGAAACATTCAAAATCTCTTTTAGCTATTTTGAAATATATAACTGGTTGGGGGCTATCTCAGTGGTCTAAGTACCTGCCTGGCAAGTACAAGAACCATAGCTCAATCCTCCGTACCATATGCTGTGCAAATTCTAAACCCTGGGCACTGTACTGGCCCTGAAACTAGGCATGGTGGCACGTGCTTGTAATCCCAGAGCTGGAGAGGCTGAGGCAGGAGGATCACAAGAGTGTGAGCTATGTAGAGAGACCCTGAATTTAAAGAATTAAAAATGAATGATTTGACAAATTTTAATTAATAGTAACCCTACATGCTATAGAACACTAGAACTTCATCCTTCCAACTGCATTTTTATACTAGTTACTTGATTCTCTATTCCCTTTCCTAAAATTTTTTGAATAATAATAAATTTGAAGTAACAATAGTCAATATGCGTTGAGCATTTCATATATATATATATGAAATAATACTTCAAATTTATTATTCAAAAAATTGTATACACACACACACACACTCTTTTAACTGCTACAGTGACAGTATACTGTTGAAGAAACCAAGGCACAGAGAGATTAATTTTCCCCAGGTTCTCTTTGGCTAAGCACTAAGTGGAAGAATTAATGAATGACTGAACAACAAATAGATCAGAGAAGTGATTCTCAAAACTAAAGTGCATCAGAATTGTCCAGTGGGCCAGGTAAAGCACAGATGCTGAACACTTAAATCTGAGACACAGTCCTAAAATTCTGCATTTTTCATAAGGTCCTAAGTGATGCTGATGCTTCTGACCCAGGGATCACAAGTCAAAAATTCGTGGATCAACCAGTTGTGAATAGATAGCAATTGTTTTCCCTGTTTTGTAGGTTTTGCACACTGAATGGTTATGACTAATGATATTATGTACTTATAAAATCAGTTAAAATGTAACTGTATAAAGTTCCCCACCATCCTGGGAAGCTGTGACAAGAAGGCAAACTAAAGCCTAGACTGGGCAACTGCACAGCTTAGTGATCTTTAACAAATGGAGCACAGTGTGAAGGCTCTGGTTTTGAGAGCGAGAAAGAGACTGAGAGAGGGGGACAGAGGGAGAGGGAGGGAGAGAGGAAGAAGGAGAAGGAGAAGGAGAGAGCGATGAGAAGATAACAGAAGGGAGATAGGAATGAAGAGAGTGAGGGAGAGAAGCACAAAGGAAGTTAGTTTGCTCTTAGCTATCAGGCTATGCAACACAGGTGGCAGGTGGGACTTTCCTCATGAGCTATTGTCTGCTAGTTCTTGATCTACACTGTAGAAACACTCCTGATCTTGGTCCACATAGTGCCCACCTCCCACTTGTTATCTTAGTCTTTCTGAGGCAAGATCCTATTAGTCTAAGAAGGGAACTAAATCCTATTTTCATGCTATTGGAAAGACCAGAGACCATCCACTATGGGCCGTAAAACAGAGTGTGGCTGAAATGCCATTATAGGAAATCTCTTCTTAGTTGGCTGCAGACCTCAGGAGCTGAGGCAGATCTTGGTCACTGTTAGTTTGAAATACTCCATGTTTTCAGAGGATGTTATTTAAAACCCATTGTTTGTTTAATTTTTTTCAGAGCTAAATAACATTTAAACTAAACTTTCTGTTTAGTGTTTTGAGAGCAAAGGGCTCTACTGGCTTTTTAAAGGTAGCAATGATGATAACAAAGACTTCCAAAGTAATGCAAGTTGCTTTAAAAGTATGTAATTACTTGCATATTTTAGATAATTCAAAAGTGGAAGTTCTGGTAGTGAGTTCATTAGCAGTTGTCCATCAGAGGGTTTCATATTATACAGAATTGTTTTGTGTATAGACCTTTCTGTCATTAAACATCTAATTTGGTTTGTGCTGCTTATAAACAGGGAAGGACAACACAAGCCTCCTGCAGGAGATTGACCTCAACATTTCCCCTGAGATGTTTATGAAATGCATAGTGTGGGGAAGATATTCCCATAATAAGGCTCCTCCACTGTCAAATTTTCCAGTGACAGGTCTTGAGTTGGCTCCACATTCACACACTGTCAGGGCTGTGCAAAGAACTCCCTGTCTTATTTCATTTACAAAGAATGTGTCAGAACTGCTCAGTGCAGGATCCGGTGGGAAGCAGCAGAGTAAGTCACTGCTTTTCACCACATTGCTGCAGTTATCCAGCCTTCTACAGTCTCCAACAAATACTAAAGTGGATGTCAACATCTTCCCCAGCCGTCCAGTCTGCAGGAAGCTTTTAATGTTGTTTCACTGTAAAGCCTTCTATATCATGCTCCATGTGATGAGAGAAAAGTGATTTCCATAACTAGCTGCCCATATGTGTTCATCAACTTACTGAGAAAAAAAAGAGACAAAGAAAATTAGAAAAGAATGGCAGCATTGGAACATGCCATGTTAATGCCCATACTCTCTGCTAGTGTCATATCCAGTGACCCTTGTTCTTGGTACTTTGAAATCTGCTATAAACAAGAACTCAATCTTGGAGATCTGTGCTATAGCAGACAGATATCTTTACTCTCTGGAGAACTGACTATACCAGGATCTCCTTGCGCTGTGTGACTTGGTCCAGTGGTATCCATTCTTCTTTAATTAAGACCCAAAGTCTCCTATCTAAAACCCTTAGGGTCAAGTGAATTTTTAAATTCAGCCTTTTATGAAATTATAATAGTAATATAAAACATCCAGTGGTGGCGTTTTATGGGCTAGGGGTAAGGCAAGAAAGAGTAGGCAATTGTTGTTTAACATACGTAGAATTTACAATTTACACAAACGAATTCTGTTGGAAATTGCTTTCGTGTGAATATTTATGTGCTTAAAGGCACTGAATTGCATACATAACAGTAATCAAGATGTTATTGTTTTTCATGCAGTACTGGAGGTGGAACCCAGGGTCTTATGTGTAAATGCAAGTGCTCTGTCACTGAATTATATCCCTTACCCTCAAGATGGTATGTGTGTGACATGTATTATTCTTTACAACTCATTTGGCCCACATATTCTATATTACTGAGCATACCTAGTAGGCTCCAGGGTAATCACCTTAGTTTATGAATAGTATCATTTTCTGAGCCAGATGGCGAGTAGGAAGAACCACTGCTCTGTCTCTGGAAGAATTGTCCTTTGATCTTTTGTTACTCTGAATTAGGTAGAACATCTCAAATCAGGTGAACTCTGACTTCCTTCTCTCCAGAACTTTTGATCAGGACTGTTCCCATGAGATCAAGATATGCAAATTAAAAGGGTTTTTGATACCTTCAGTTGCCCAGGAGACCAGAGAGCAAAAGAAACCCGAAGCCTGATGGAGATGATGAGATAAGACCTTCTGGTTCTCACATCGGCAGTCATCGATCCTGTCCTTTGAGTTAGGATCTTATGTCAAAATCTCCCTTCAGACCAAGTCCATGTTGGCAGCTGTTTGTCTTCTGCTCATCAACTCTGGGTATGGACCTGGACCTTGCAACTTCAGTGCTGCTGGAAGGAAGTGCCAGGCAAAGGCTGGGGATCCAGAGGAGGGTGAGAAGGGCTTGTCTCACCTAAATGTCTTTTGGCGGATGCAGGTGGCTTCAGAGACAATGAGACTTCTGGCCCTTTCTTTCACTGATTCAGCAGAAGTGACTCAAACCTAAGAAGTGTAGACAAGCATCCTGGTTCCCTACCACAGTTAGACCTTGGCACTATTTTTGGTACACCTCCTCATGGCTGAGCCAGCCTTCTTTGTTGCCTGGAGCAAATAGCATGTGATCTGATAAGTGTTTAAATACAATTGCATACTACACAGACTGCTACATGTACATCAGCATACACCACAGATATGAACAAACTTATACCCACATAAATACACACAGCATATATAAACACACAAATACATACCACACATATATGACACAGCTCATAAACATAATCACAAACATGCATAAGCAAACACACACACATACCATAGACATAAACACACATTTTGCATACAAACACACATCTCACATGCAAAAACACACTCACGTAAGACAATGGTCATATTTGCACATACACAAACAGAACACTTCTTATAAATTTAACTAAGACATTTGGTCTTGCACCGAGGATAATAGCCCAATTGTAGCTCACACTACTAAACCATATGTAGAGTCTATTAAACCAAGTAGCAAATGTAAGAGTAACTGAGTAGGATTTGAGGGGGGGCTCAGGGTTTGCACGTTAAACTCCAGGAAAGGAGCAGTGACCTGGATAGGGAGGCTCTCTGACAGACTGTAGCAGTAGACTCTAACTCTTTTCACCTGTAAAAACTGGGTCCAGACTCAGTTTCTGAAACTTGCACCTCATTCCTTTGATGCTATGAGCCACAGTAATGGATGAGTTACCTCCACTAGCACATGCACATGAAGTTTTGCTTCGCAGCTTCAGGTTCTGGCTGGTCCTTCTGGCTCAGGTGTAGAGTGTCCCCAGGTTTTGTTTGTTCCTCTGGTTCTAAATTTTATGTATAACTTGGAAACAGGCAAAATTTTAAGGATCTAGAGGGCCAGAGAATAAAAATACCTGGCAGCCAGATGTAGGATTCCTAAAAACATGGGTCAAGACCTTCACTTTTAAAAATACTCAAGAAGCCTTAGTGTGTAAGAAACAAACTGAATTAATTTCTGCTCTAATCTTTATGATTTCTTCGTGTCTTTGTGCTCTGGGTTTGGTTTGCTCTTCATTTTCTAGATGTCGGAGGTGCACCAGTAGGGTGCTTATTTGTTCCCATTCTGTTTTGCTAATGTGTAAGTTCATAGCTATTATTTTTCCTCGGAGAACTGCTTTCATCGCATCGTGTAAATTCCGATATATTGTGGTTGAAATTTCATTGAATTGTAAGTATTGTTGAATTTCTTGTTTAATTTCATCTGTGACCCATTGATTGCTGAGTAGGGTGTTCTTTAATTTACATGTATTTAGCAGGCTTTTCTGGTTTCTTTTGTCATTTATTTCCAGTTTCATTGCACTGTGGTCAGATAATATGCATGGGATAATTTCTGTTTTCTTACACATATTTAAGCATGACCTCTGGACTAGTATGTGGTCTATTTTAGAAAATGACCCATGTGCAGCTGAAAAAAGTGTGTATTCAGCGGTGGTTAGGTGGAACACTCTGTATATGTCCACCAGGATCATTTGTTCCAAGCTCTCAGTTTTGCTACTTCTTTGCTAGTTTTTTGTCTGATTGACCTATCTTTTGAGATAAGGGGGTGTTAAGGTTTCCTGTTAAGGTTGTGGTCTTAGATATTAGATTTTTCATGTCCATTCAGATTTGTCTAATATAGTTGGGTGCTCTTATGTTTGATGCATAGACAATTATGAGTGTTACCTCTTCCTCTTGAATTTTTCCCATAACCAGTATTCAGTGGCCTTCTTTATTTCATTTGATCATTCTTGGTTTGAAGTTGAGACTGTCTGAAAAGAGGATTGCTTCCCGTGCTTTTTTCTGAAGTGTTGGGGCATGTAGTATTGTTTTCCATCCTTTGTCTTTAAGCCTATGAATGTCTTCTTGAGTTAAGTGTGTTTCTTGTGTAAGAAACCAAGTTAACAAGTATTAATGCAGAGTTTTATGAACAAAGGATGTCAAAACTGCTTCTAGATACTGCTGAAAAAGAACAGAAAAGTCTCATAACATAGGAAATGTAAGGGAATTGTCACAGTTACTTTTTTCTCATTGCTGGGACAAAATACTTGACACTCACAACTAATGAAAGAAAATCAGTGGAGGTTTCAGTCCATACTCAGGTGAGTGGTGCATGGTAGGGCACAGCAGTTCATGGCCATGGAATGAAGCAAAGAGCAAAGGGGGGAATAGCATCTGTGGTTTCTCGCAAGCCTCTCTCCCATCCTTACACTTGTACACAGAGTACCTGCCCCAGGGTGAGACTAGCACTCACAACTATAATCCCAGTAATGTATCACGAATTAATCACAAACTCTAGAATCCCATCCAAGTGACTGCATGAGGCTTTGGGGGAACAACTTGACACAAACCATGATATCTTCCAACACAAACAGAGATCTTCCAACACCATTGCTATGGCCTATAGATTGATGAGAGAATAGACAGTGGGAGTTTATGTAATTGCCCAAATCAGAGAATGACAAAAGTGACAGCAAATATGGTTCTCCTAATTCAGGGTCCATTTTCTCTAAACTCTACTGTGCAAAGAGGAAAATTTATGCATATATATATATATATATATATATATATATATATATATATATAACCAAATATAATGATTACATAATAAGAATGACTTCCATCTTTGGCTAATTATGCAGCAATCTCAGGCCTATCATTAATATGTATCAGATTCACTTAATTTTTTGTAAGTAAAGCAATTCTAATCCAAGACCCATTCCATAATTACATAACATGATGCAAAATAAAAAAGCAGTAACAGCAAGGGGCAGAGCAGTTGATCTTTCCTTCCTATACATCTGGACCACCACTCCAACCAACTGCAGGCTGACCACAGCCAGGAGATTGCAGAGGTCACACTGGGATACATTCACCACCTAGACAAGAGAAGTCCCCCAAGTTACCTGCTAAATGCTAGCTTGGGATGGGTTAAATGGCTGCAATGCTCCACTCTAGAGATTATGTAGCATGTGCACTCAATTACAACCATCCTGTTTTGCCCCTAGGTAAACAGTGCTTTCTTTTAGTGCAGAAAGTGATGACTAAACACAACTCCTCCCACCATGTGACCTGGCACAGACCACAGGGATTAAAGTAGAAAGGAACCAGAGAGACAACTAGTTTGGGATAAACTGATGGACTACCCAGCCTGGGAATATGAGGAGGTAGCAAGAGGTACATTTTGTGTAAACTGAGTTCCAGGCCTCAGGCAACTGAAAGAAATACAATTGAGAACTGTAAAAGCACTAAACTCCAAGAATGGAACTCACTCTTTCAAGGATGGGACCCTGAATGGGTATGTCACTAATCACCTGCCCCAGAGCCAGCCCTGGCTAAAGCTTACTGATGTGCACAGTCTTCTGCATGTGTACAGCATGACTCACTACTGACTGTCTGGGAAAACTCGATGACCAGCATGCAGGTCACTGAGGCAGTGGATGTTGTGGTTCTATGCTCAGGTTGCATGACTTGGTGAGCACCACAGACCAGGTGGTTTAAAATCAGAATTTTATTTTCTCACATTTCTGGAAGCTGGAAATTCAAGATCAAGAAATTCTATGTTGGCTTCTCCTCACATGATGCTATGGGTTAAATCAAGAATGATCAACCCAGTAAAAAATAAAAACCTTATATGCTTAGAGGTTGGGCTAGGGGAAGGTGATTGAATTAAATCACCTAAAGTTGATTTGCTCCTAATGGTAGGGCTCTTGCAGATGGACTAGATGTAGCTCTCTCCCTATCTCTCTGCTTCATGCCCACCATGATGAGGGAAGATTTCCTCCTCGTAGACCATGCCATTTCTGTGTTTAAGATCTCTGAATATAGATTAAAATTTCTGAAATGTGAGAAAAATAAAACTTTCCCCTCTTAAATTGTGAAGTTCAGGTATTGTGCCCCATCTATGAGAAAATGGTCAAGACAGAAATGGCTGCAAAGTTGGGACATAGAAAATATTTATAATTAAAATACTAGTGTTTTTAAAAGCCAAAAATTTTACATCAGGACAATAGGAAAGACATTTTGAGGGTATATAAAAATCAGCAATATTGTATTATTCCCGAGCTTAAGGTTGTGTTAAATGATAAAGGTAAGCTCCTTTCAAAGATTTTGCTTAATGAAGAGAACCCCAGGCTAGCCTTCTCAAGAAGGGCTTCTTAGGGAAGTAGTTCTCCAGTATTTGGTTCACAGTATTTAGTTATTCAGGCCCTCAGAGGTCTTTCTATCCATGATTCAAGGGAGCCTGGCTACACCTCAAGCTGGTGGCAGACCTTGGCATTAACCACATGGTACCAGTTTTATAAGCGTGCAATATCCAAGAGTTGTGATATCAAGGAGGCTGCTATCCAGATTTCAGAAGAATATTTTGGAACCCAAGTGGTGTGCCCTTGAGGAGACAATATGTGAAACTGTGACAGTAAAGTGAGAGGTACAGTGGGGATCCCAGGAAGCTTGAGAATCCAAGAGAACAAAGGGCTGAGGTGAGTAAAGGGCAGTGATCTGAGCCAACCCCAACAGAGAGGTCATGAGGTCTGCAGTGCTGTTGAGGAAGGGCTGCCCAAACCCCTGGAGTTTACATCTTAGCACAAATTTATTGCAATCATGGAACTACAAGATTTAATCTTTGCCTTGCTGGGCTTTGATTTTGCTTTCATTTGATCCTTCCTATGCCAGTATTCTTAGCTTTTAGAATATGAATATTTATCCTATAACATTGAGCATTGGATGTTATCTCAGTTACTTTTCTATTGTTTCTAAGACAAAGTCTCTGACACCAAAAATGAAGAAAGGAAAGGTTTCTTTAGCTCAGTTAGTGGAGGTTTCAGTGCATACTCAGCTGGCTCCAAGGCAGAGCAGCACATGCCAGAGGGCAGCAGTTCATGGTGGCAGAAAACAGCAAAGAGAAACGGGAGAAGCAAGGGCTGTGGTGGCTAGCAAGCCTCTCTCCCCTCCTTATATTATATGCAGATTATCCACCCTAGAGGAGATGTAGCACTCACACCCATAATCCCTGCATTAGATCATGAATTAATCTGAATCTCTAGAAGCCACCCCAGCAACCACATGAAACTTTGAGGGGATAACTGGACACAAACCATAACAAAAGTATTGAATTTTTAAGAGTTTTACACGGTTAGAGTTTGCCTAGAGTTTTGAAGAAGACTGTGGATTTGGACTTTTCAACAATGCTGGAGCTATTCAAACTTTGTCAATTCTTAGAGCTCAACTAAATACAATCTCCATGAAGAGATGTAATGAGTTTGGGGGGGCCCGAGGTGTAATGTTATGAATAAAGAAGGGATCCCCAAACTCTCCTGTGCTCAGGGGGTAGGCTTTTAAAAGGTGATTGTACCATGGAGCTGCTACAGATGACTTAGTTCTAACTGGTGGATCCTGACTGGAGGTGGGAGACTGAGGTACTGACTTTGCTCCTCACTTCTCTCTCTGCTTCCTGACTGTTATGCTATGACAGCTATGCACTTCCAGAGCCTTCTGCCATGCTCTTTCTGCCTTGGAGATAGACGATCATGGATTGAAAGTGAAAAAAAGAATTCCTTTAACTTGTGTTTCAGAAACAAGAGAGTGACTAGGACACATGGTATTTCCCATGCTTGGGTCTATGTTAAAATTTCCTCTTCTTGTCAGATTCTGTTTATAATGAACTACAGTATATCCTAATGATTGCCTGTAATCCCAGCACATGGGAGGCTGAGGCAGGAGGACTGTTGTGAGTTCGAGACCAGCCTGAGCTACAAAGTGAGCTTAAGGCCATCCTGAACTGCATAGTGAGACCCTGTCTCAAAAAGACAAAAAAAAAATAATAATAATATAAATATATCTTTTTAAAGAGTCTATCTTAAAATACAGTCACAATTTCACAAGGGTTAGGACTTCATCATATGAATTTTTTGAGAAACAATTTTCACATTAGATGCTAAATCTGTGAGGCCAGTGCCCAATGTGACATGTACAGAGCAGTGTCCTCTACCATCTGGTCCATAGAGAACAATAAATTAGTGTTACTTAAATAGAAATAAGGAACCGAGATATATTATATATAGGCACAAAAATATGCTATTTTTTATTTTAAAAAAGAAAAGGAAGAAAGGTCAGTCATGCCCAAATCAATGTAAACTCCATTATAGAACTTCCCAATCACTATCATATTGAACCAGAAAGTAGCCTCGGACTCAGTTTTTCTGCATTTGGAGGGAAAATTTTATAGCATTTAGTATAATAGTAATTTCTTCAGATATTTGATGTCAACCTTTCCCACAGTGCAACAAGTTTATGGTTATTTGGGAGACTTTCAGATGCTAAGCATCAGTAGGACTATGAGGATAGGAGTAGAATTGTTTTCTAAATATTGTAAATAATAATAAAATTGTAGAAAAAATACAGACTTGGCAATTAATTGCTATAAAAGAACACCTTCGCCTTGCCTCAGAGATTTAGAGTGTTTTTATATCTTTTACTTGCTACCCCAGATAAGACCACTGTTTGGTCACATTTGTGGCATTCCACTGCAATATATTCCATCCATCCATCTATCCATCCATCTATCCATCCATCCATCCATCCATCTGTCCATCATCTATCCATCCATCGAATCACCAAACATTTAACATGTAACTACTAGACAGAAGACTCTGAGCTTCATATTCAGAATACAAAGATTGAAATTAAGTGCAAGTCCAACAGGATAATAATGAACAAAACTATGAATCATTCATTTATTATTCATACATTTAACATTTACCAGGTGCTTATTATTCTGGCAGGCTCTGTTTCAGACATGGAAAATATCACAGAGAATAAAAGCAAGGGCACGTTTCCCTGCATGGAGCTTACTTCTGGTTGAATGAACACAGCAAGAAATGAATCAGTAGATTAAATAAAATCAGGTAATTGAAGGTATTGTGAAATGAATAAAAAAACTAAAGGACTAGCAAAGTTAAAGAAGGAGGTATGTCTTAGGTATTCATTAAGGATAGTTTGTCTGACTGATGATTTGGGGTCAAGTCCTAAATAGTATGAGAGAACCAGACATGAAAAAAAGACTGGGGTAAGAGATGTGATTTCAGGATGATAAAGCAGCCAGAGGGAGGTCTTGTAATGTGCCCATTTCAAGGAAAATGATGCAGGGATTAAGAAGGGGAGATGAGTTAGAAAATAATGAGGAATTACAACAAAATGCAGAGTGAACTGAAACAAGGAATTCATCAGTCTTCCTAGGCAGTCTAGTGTTAGCAAAGGTGTCCACGCATAGAAAACAGAACTTAAAAGAAGAAAGCAGAGATGCCAGACATCTGCTTACGGTACTTTTCACTTAGTGTACTTCCCACTCAATCCATATTCCCACTGCCCATGAGAAATTATTTGGGTTCTAGGTTCAAAGACTAGCAACTATATGATAGGGTTTCTGCAGCCAACTGACCAGAACCTCAGGCCCTCATCCATGTTCGTTCCCTAAAACTTCTGCCCTGTCTAGGTTTATCTGCAGAACGTACCTTCTCCTCAGTGCCTGAAAACTCGCAGGCCTCATCTCCATGTTCTTTCATGGTTCAGTACTTTATCCCTTTCTGTATCCTAAATATCATGCTCCCAGCATAAGAGCTTGATGAGTAAAAGAAGTCACTCATTTCCTTTTTTATATCTATTTCTAACCATCAGCTGTCCATCCACTCATTCATCAACATATGCTCAACTTTTTGTTTCCTAAATAAGATTCTTAAGTGGGCCTTTCTTGAGGTACTACATGAGGTCAGGGGTTCCAGCTTTTGGCATATCTTTGCCTTTGTTCCACGTCCCTCTTCAACAAAGGAGTAAGTAGTTGTTACTGCTGTTCTGTGGCCCATTCAAAGCACACCAAGTTTCTTCAGTAAAAAGTGAGCTTTCTTAGGATAAAACTATTTCCATGTAGATAAAATGAAAACATTCAACAAACTTTCAAATACTTTACAGGGGGCTGGTAAGCTTAAAACAAATAAATTGAATTTTTTTTTTTTTTTGAGTTCCTGTTCTTTCCAGGAACTCTACTAGACCTTGTGGACACACCTGGGAATAAGCAGAAAAGATTCCTGTCCTTGCTGAGCTTGGTGTATACACATGGAAATAGACAGATACTCATCATATGGTAGAACCTATGGCAAGTGAGGAAATCACTGATTGAGGAGCAGTAAGGTTTTCTAATGGCAGCCATGCACTAGTCTTAAAGTCTTAACACAAGCATCCCAAGAAAGCACTTGGAGAGAACAGGTTTCAGGCAGAACGAACCTAAGTGTACAGACAAGAAGCAAGGAAAATCAATGATTCTTTGAGAAAGGAAAACGATCTGAGATGGCATAGTAGGCCATACTTGGAATTAGAAAAACTAAAACTGGAGAAATAGGCCAAATCAGCACACAGAGGAACTGTTAACACTTATTGAAGACACAGAGAATATTGGGAGTGTGAGCAGACTTTAGGCATGGGAAAGATAAAATCTGTGGTTTAGAAATATTCTCCAGCTTCCCGAGGGAGAGAGCAGGCACAGGGAGACTCACAGAGGCTGGGATCCCAGTGAGAGTTAGCCGATGTTGACATGCAGCAATGGTGCCAGGAAAAGGCAGCCAATTCATCAAACTATTTAGAAAGTAAAAATGACCAGTTTTGGAAATCATACAGATTGAATGATTGCATGTATTAAAGCAAAAGACATCAAGGGGTTTGTTGTCACACACAGTTTTGAAGACAGAAGTTGACTCATTTGTTTGGGTGAACATGATTTTCCTGCCAGAGCCATTGAAAGCCCCGTGGCTGAGTGGCCCAAAGTTGGGTAGGAAGATCTGACATGAGTTCAGGTCTCTGCAGGCAGTAGGATGAAGCTTGGAGATGACAAAGTAAGAGAGTTTTCTGCTTGCTCCCATGCAAGGGAGATGGCTTGTGGTGAAGGGCATAGCCAGGAAGAACTTACATAATATACTATCGAAAAACATCCATGAATGATCACAGTTATTACAGTAAGACATTGAAGACACACTGCCAATATTCCAATTCAAAAATTCCCTGGCACTACACTCTTATGCACCATTCTTGTCACTCTCTGTAGCACCTCTGAATGTCCTTTATCATGAGCATCTTGAGTTGATTCAAAATGTTTAGTTTTGTGGTAATTATGACTTTGGGGAAGAGCTAGACATTGCATAGTGTTAGGTTCAAAAAATAAGGTGAACGAGGACACACTGCAAAGTGCCCAGAAGCCTGTCTTTCAGTTGGATGGCACTTGGCAAGTATTTTTTTTATCACATCTCCTAAAGACATTTATTTATGGAAGGGGATTTCCAGAACTCATTCAGAAAGTAGCAAGAATGATGGGGAATATATGTTTGAAGAGAGGAAGAGTATTTGGGGGGAATTAATTGTGGTGTGTCTTTTACAGTAATACAACTTTAAATTTAATTGTGCATCCTATACTTTGACCACACAACATACACCTACCTTCAGAGTAGAGGCAAGTGATATAGAGCTTAGATAGCTAATCTTTCAAGTAACATTTTCAGTAGAACTAGGGTTTCTTGTCCAACAGAGAGCCATCTCTTGAGTAAAACTAACCCTTTGCCACATTGACTTAATGATTCCCCTAGCAGCCCAGAGCACCTTCCTCTGTCTGCTCTGCCTTCCGGATTTCACCCTCATGTGAGTACTGTTCCAGCTGACATCCTGGCATAGCTTAGCACAGGATTCCTTGGGAGTGAGAAGACAAGTAAAATAAATGCTGTTTTTAGGGAAACTGCTTTGTAATTGGGGCCTGAAAACCTATGCTTCTGGAGTGATGAAGAAACATTCAACAAAAGAAGAAGAAGAAGAAGAAGAAGAAGAAGAAGAAGAAGAAGAAGAAGAAGAAGAAGAAGAAGAAGAAGAAGAAGAAGAAGAAGAAGAAGAAAATGAAGAAAAACAACTTTCAACTGGATAAATGAGTATCTTAGAGGTGTGGGGCAATTTTGCCGAAATTTGTCACTTTGAGTTTCTAAAGTCTTGGTTCTGGATTTTGTTACACCACAAGAGCCAAAAGGGTTAGTATTTTATTTGCTCTACATTCATGCAATAACTATTTCCTCAAATTCTATTCAATCATCTTATCAATCTCAATAATAAAAGCTTGAAGAATATTATCAATCCTCTTAGCAGTTGTTAAAGCGGATTAATATATATTTGGTGTATGTATTTATATATTACACATTTATATAATATTTAATCCACATAAAAACACAGAGATACATATGCTACACCACTAAAAATTTAAAAAGAAAAAAAAAGTGTATAAAAGACACTTATCATGCTAACCATTTCATAGAAAAGCATAGCATGGACCATTCCATAACTGCCTGTAATGAAGAAATAAAGTAATATAGAAAATCAAGGTAAGGTTCAGGAAGATTATGTTAGAAAGATTGGGCCAGTCAAATAACTCAGGGGATTAAAGCACCTGCAAGCAGGTGCAGGGACGGGGATTCAAAAGAAAGAAAGAAAGTTTACTATTAGCCAAGGAAAACTAATAATGCTGTGAAGGAGATCAATAGTAAGCAGCCCTGAGAACTTAAATGAACCAATGGGCTTTCCACGTTTACTTGTGAGTCTGTCCAAAGCCTAGGCCGCTTGTCTAGAAATGGACAATAGACTAATTAAGTGAACCTCTGTGAGTCACTAATCCCTACTGAGACATGTAATGGCAGCTGAAGCCAGAAAGCCTTAAAAGATAAGATCACAGCCAAGGACACCTGGATCCAACCTCAACTAGATGAAGACTGCAGCCTCAGGCATCTCACTCTTTGTCGGATTAACTTAATATCTTGCTTGGACAAGTCCTTCAGTGGTTTTGCCCTTCTTGAATACTCCTCTCCCTTTTGAGAGCTAAATAAACATGCACTTCCCAGGGAAGGTCTTGGTCTTAATGGAAGAAGAATCTCAAATTCTGTGGGAGAGCTTTGATTGTCCTGGAGCCCTGAAATCATTCCATTTGGCACTTTTGTTTAGCCTTCACCATATGCTCGATTGGCAAATTACAGACGTAATGATTCCATGATACCTAAGGGACATCATTAACTTGTTAATGCTGTCCACTAGTTCCATTTAGAGTCAATACAGAATATGGCATTCATTTAGAATTAACTGCAATGAGCATCAGTTACTATCAGTTTTATTATGCTATTGGTATTTGTTAATATTTAATGATTTCTGTATGTGTAGTTTTAAAAAACACCCAAAATTATCCAAATGACTTAGATAATACACTTGAGAATCTCTTCATTATGGTAGAGTAGACATTCTGAAAAACTCGTCCAATATTAAGTACCTCATGACACTCAAATGTCAAGGGAAGAGGAAAAAACAAGAAAGAAAAGTATAATTTAGCAAAGTTGTAGCAAGAAAAGCAAAAGATGTAGTTTCATGACTTGTGTGGTGTGTGTGTGTGTGTGTGTGTGTGTGTGTGTGTGTGAACTTGGCTAGGCCTCAGCAGTCCCCAATTATACAAACACTAATGAAGGGTTCTGCGACTATATTTTGTACCTATGCTTATAGCATACAATCATTTGATTCTAAAGAACAGTGTTCTAGATAATCTTATGGGCTTTATGTAGCCATTTCAAAGACCTTACAAGCAAAGCTGAAGTTTCCTAGAAGAAAAAAGTTCTGCCTATGGACAGCTGTCTCAGCTTTCTCTCTGCATGCATAGCCCTGTGTTTCTGATGACCTGTCTGTGACTGTGGACATGCCTGCCTAGCCCCATTGTTTCTTGCATCATAAATCTTTCAACATGCATGCCCTGCTGGTCTGTTCTCTGGTTGAACCCTGCCCAAGCAGCTAGTCTCAGGCATCTTCTGTTCCCTACATATTTTGCTCCAGGGGAAAAAGGTCAAGTTCAGTTTTCACTTCATGAAATGTCAGATTGGAGACTAAATGCAAAAACAAACAAGTGAGAAAATCTAAACTTTAGTTGTTTGGGCCTCATCTGTATGTATGAGACAAAAACCATTTCTTGAGAATCTCCACTTTGGGTTCAAATTTGCAACTGATCACATGAACTTTAACATGAAGGATAATAGGATTCCACTTCATACCACAGTGTCAAAATTTAAGTAGGGCTCTCAATATTACACAAAATATTCACTGGGAACTAATTCACTGCTCTTGAATATAAACTTTGAAAAAGAAAACTTTTTTTTATCTGGTAAAGTCATAAATGTAGATATTTTATGTAGTTTCATTTTGCTTTATTCTATTTTGTTAGGTATTAGAGGTAGAAAGTAGAATCTTTTCACTGAGCTACATCCCTAGCCTTTTTGGATTTTTTTATTTGAAGATTGGGTCTCATTAGTTTGCTAAATTTTCATGGCTGGATTTGAATTTGTAGTCTTCCTGCCTCAGTTTACCAGAGTGCTGGGATTACAGGCCTGCACCATCACACCCAGCTTATTTATGTTATTGGTTTTGTTCCATTTAGTATGAAATAGTGTACTTAGTAGTAGAATAAAATCCCTATTAGCCTATGTAGTAGGAAAGATGAACAAGAACCATCTTTGCTGCATACTTTGTACTAGCTCAAATCTGGAGGCAATTTAGAGACAAAGGAGACTGGGTCAAGAGAGAATGAGTCATACAAGAGAATTCTACAGCAGGAAAGATGAGTGAATTACAACTCCACAGAAATTTCAACAAAATATAGAGTTACCAAAGCTCAGTACATTAGTATATGTGTTAAGATTCCATATCTTTTCACAGTTTGGAGGGGTTGGGCACTGAATACCTACTTACTTCAGACAAAGAATTAGACTCACAGTTGCACCTCTATCACCTAGGGGAACACAATAAGCATTTACTGAAATGTTTTGAACATAAGCATATATGTAACAAACCAGATGCTGTACTTTTATTACCCTAAAGTCCCGATGCATGAAAGATCAGACTCTGACCTTTTCTGCTATACATTGCCGGACAGCTGTTGTTAACTGATCTACCTAGCCAGTGTTAACTCCTTCTCTAGTGTTCTAGAACCAAAGTACCCCCTGGCATTTCTGTCTAACATCTAATTAGATGTCTAACTTCTAATAGATCTTCTGTCTAACATCCATTCAGGTCTCACTCTCACCAAACATCTGAAGGCAAAGGAGTTTGCCACCTGTGGTGAATAAGTTTGAGAACTGCCCTAGATTGAGTTCAAGTAATCTTTCCTTTATACTATTTAGCACAGAGTCTACAAAGTTGATCTGAGACCAAACAAAAGCTTCACCAGCAAATACAAAGCTCAGAGAAGCAAATAAAATTAAAATAAATATTAAGAAAACATAAAATTAATCCAACCAAAACAATATTGTACATTATAGTCTTTCAAAAATAAACAGAACCTTATTGATGAAGGAAATTTGTAGGAAATAAGAATAAGTAAAGGGACAGATGTTAGGGGAAAGTTATAGATACATTTACAGTCTGTAGCAGAATACTTTACACATAATAAAAGTGACCTTTTTACATAATCATAGTAGTTCAGTCTTCTAGCATCACATGGCCTGAACACAAAGAGTACCTTAACGTTCGCTAATGACATAGCTACCATGAATCAACTCCATTATTTCTGCAAAGTATCAGGGTACAAGGACACTGCAATTGCCTGGTTCAGCAAGGCCATGTATATTTTACTCTACCAAAATTTTATAATTCTAATGGTCAAATAGTTTAAGAATATGTATTAACACATTAGATATTTTTTAATGTCTTTGCTATGATTTAAATATTATTGTGTAGGAGAGAGATGGTTACAAACAACTAATACTTCTTCTATATGTAGAAATGACATATTTCTTTTTTCTTTCTACCAGTGTAAGAGAGAAGCCAGTATTTCTTACCTTGGCCTTTGGGACTATGAAACACTCATCTCCATTTAATCTGAATAATTTTCTCACTTTTTACTTTGTGCCTAAAATTCAAGTGTGTTACACATTGCTGTAGGAAGGAGTTCATATTCTGTGATTATGGCTGGTAAAAAACGATTTACATTCAAGAAAGACATAAAGAATAAAGCAGTGGCCTGTAATACCTGAGGTACTTTAGAATTATGACTTGCTATATTCTGATACTAATTAGATTGGTGCATTTGAAAATTATTCTCAGATCCATAACTCTTTCTTGGTGGAAGGAGGCTGCACAAGCCTCCTTCACAGGGGCTTCTGACACAGTGGGTCAAGCTGATATTCAGAAGTTCTAAAGAAGTTGAAGAGAGACACATTGTCTTTCAGAAAATTTGCAGAGAAATTTCCAAGACAAACATAATTCTAGGATGGGGTTAGGTGAGATTTTTTTGATATCTAAAGTTTTTAGGTTGTTCTAGAAATACAATATTAAATGGTATTACAGACATTATAATTATATTGTATATGACCTACTAGGGACTATGGTATTTTTCAATTGTGCTTTTTTTCTACCCATTTATTTTTCCTTCATGACTAAATATCTGCTATTCTTTCTTTTTCTGAGGTAACTGGACATTTAGTACCTTCCTTTATTTTTAGGATAAGTAATATGGTGGTAAATACATTGCACAGCACTTTCTTGAATATGGTTATGAGAAGTTGTTTATGATAAATAATCTCAAAGAGAATTCTTCGCATAGAATTTTTCATGTTCTATGCATCAAGCCTGTGATTTTTTTTTTTTTTTTTTTTTTTTTTTTTTTTGGGCAGAATCGGGGATTGAACTCAGGCCCTTCTGCTTGCCAGGAAGAGCTTATTCCACTGAGTCATCTCCCCAGCCCTTACCTGCTATTCTTAATAAATTTTTAATTGACTTATCTCAATAGAAAAGACAGATATGTATAATATGGGTGGAAGAAACACCTTCTTAACTCACTTTACAGCACAGTTATACCTATAGAAAACATTTTCCAGCCTAAAGTATTCAATGCCTTTGGAACTCTCCCAGCTATATTGGCCATCTAGACCTTACATTTCAGTCTAAAACATATATAGCATGTTCTGTACCACCCAAAAATGTAACAGAAATTGGGCAATTACCTGGGAGAGTCAATCACTGACATGAGAAAGTCTTAAAGATTTCCACTGAGATTAACTTATCTGGATTAGTATCTTCAGCAATCAAATCAGCTGGATGATTTGTCTCTTCTTTCGATACTTGTGAGAAGATTTTGATAATAAATTATATAATTTAGGACCACGTTACAATTGCTCATTAAGGGTAAACATTAAAGCAGCTGTCTGAGTTTATGCTCAGGAAACCCAGATCGATGTTCTCTTACCACTAACATACAGTGCTGAGACTGGAGAAAAACTCTCAGGAAAGCTGCCAGCAAGCAGAGACCAGTGAAGCCTATGGAGCAGTTCATTCTCCCTTGTCCTTCCATTCTCTTTACAAAGCTCCACTTCTGAGGTTTCCCAACCCTTATCAAAATCTATCTTCCCTAACTCCATCATCACTTGGGTATCTTCCCCTTGAGGTCTATGTCCTCACACCTTAAGATATCAAGTGATATTTATTTCTTTGGTTAGCTGGCATTCTGGTATTGTTTTGTTTTGTTTTTCTGAAGAGACAAATACATGTTTTAGTTAAGAGGATGTCTCAATTTTCACGTTTTTTTGTTTTGTTTTGTTTTGTTTTGTTTGTGTGTGCATGGTTATCATGTCCCAGACATTAAAGATCATCTAGATCACAGGGGAAAAATCTGGATCAATTTATCTGTGCAAACTACCTGAACTATTTCAGACAAGGCAGAGAAGAGCTGCTCAGGTCTCTCCAGCACATTAGTACAGGGATATGGCTCAGTGAACACCAAATGTAACGCGTGCACTCAAGCTAGCTTGGCTGAATCTACCATCAGATCATGTGGTAATGTGTTTCTCAGTCTCTCTTCACAATATCACTATCAGCATCATCACAATTTATTTCTATCTTCCCTGAACAACTATGACAAGGTCTGCGGTAATATTCCACACTATGTATTTTAACATTGCTAACATTGATAATATGTCTTATTTACATTATTTTCTTTAATATAGTAAGAAAAGTCATATTTTTTAAACCAATGTAGTTAGGAATATCACACTAATGTCCTCATCCAATATGAAATGATGTAGGAACAGTTGTCCTCTTCTCATTAAGAATACAAAGAAATTGAATGTTGAAAAGTGAAGCAATTTATATAAGGCTCATGCTTTCTAGCAACAGAATACAGTGGAGACTACAGACTTGCATAAGAGGGCATGTCTCAATAAAACAATCAAAAGAGGAAGCTCCTCCACTTGTAAGAGCTTTAAGTCACAATACCCTTTAATCCGCAGGTTGGATCCTTCGTCTCTGTGAATCTCTGCTGCTGGCTCTTGTAAATGATGTGTGGGTGGTATTCTCCCTTGGCGAGTGGATGCTTTTTAACAGGTTCAATGAAAAAGTCTCCATGTGGTAGATGGAAAAATCCAGTCTGTAAATATATTCAAGAAGGTTTATTTGAATAAATTCTATATAAAAGATGTTAGGAAGGTGAAATATTATGTGGATCTTGATAATCTCTGTAAGACTCTGTAAGTCTTAAAAAGTGCTTTCAGAGTCTATCATCTCTAGTCATAGAAAACATACACAAATACTCGATGAAATTTTTTGGTAATCACAATTATTAAATATTTGGATCTCTTTGGGGTTTTAATGAAGAAAGTACACATGTATATATGGATCCAAATTGTAGCACATAATTTTTCAGGCTAATGAATCCTCTTTAACTTCATTGCTGGATGCCTATGGATTTCAGATTAATCAGAGCTGTCACTAGCCACAATTATGGAGGTGATACCCAGGCCCACACTGACTTAATAACTGCTAGACTGCTTTTGTGTGGAGGCAGCCCTGCCTCTCCTTGACAGAATTGTTTGACTGTAAGTGTGAAATCCTCCTCTTTACTCAGGAAAATAAAAACACCATAGTGTTAAATGTGGTCTGAGAGTAAGTTGCAGGGGTCCACAGGGGAAAGCCCTCTGTCAATTTCTAATTCACAGATCTGAGAATCAGTGGTATGCTGCAGAATGCTGGTCAGTGAATAGCTCAAACCTAGAAGTGTAGGCTTGTCTCTTTAGAGCCCATTAAACATATTCTAGAAAAATCCTCTACTAACCATCTTTTAAGAGAAATTTGGCATAATTCCATGTCTGTGGAATGAAGGGCTCCTTCTAGATGACCTCTGTGGAGTGTTACATTGCAACAATCAGATTTGGGCCCTAGTCTTTCAAGGTCAGTGAGGACTCAAGAGAACCTATACTGTAACATCATTAAACTCAGTTGTGTCCCAAATTTTCTGATCAAGGAGATTATGGGGCCACAGAGCAATGTGATTGATGATCTATAATGTGCCTAAGGAGAGTCACATGGAGAGAAAACATTCTCTCAGGCTTTCACAAAGAGAAAATTTGTCAAGCAATGGCCATGACACATCCACATGGCTGACACTGACAAAGGATCTACGAAGGAAGTATCAGGGTTTTGGCATAAGTCCTGAGGGTACTTGACTGACTTCGTTAGATACAAAAGTTACATTTCTTGTTATATAGGTCTTGCTTTATCTTGGTCTTAACCATCTAGCAAAAAATTGTAGAAATGAGGTATGAGAAGTGAAGCCATGTTAATATGCTGAGCTGTAGAAGGCTCAAGTCAACAGCTTTGGACATTGCCAGTCCTGAAGATAACCCACTACTATTGTGGACTACTGGACTATACTGGAATATTTTGCTGAATTCATGCATGTAGAATATTTGAATGGCAATGGAACACCCATCTCTGACAAAACTAAACAAAAGAAGGGGAAATAAATGAAGGACCATTTTATATCTGCATACAAAAAATAGGAAAGATATATAGCTACTTTCTCTTAATTCAATGAAAAGAAAGATTTGTACTAATATTGTTTGGACAGGATATCATGTCTGCATCTTGTACTAAGAATGACTAGTACAAAGACAACAATATGCAATGTATTCATTGTTGTAATTCTGCTACCAACCTGTTTTGAAACTGTCTCATTGCAAATTTTTTCTCAATAAAATTAATAATAAAAAAGAAACAGACATTCAGACTAGGGGATGAAACTAGGTTCAAAGTCAACTGGATCCCTCACTTAATGACTTCATGAGCTTTAGTAAGTGGCTTACTTAATTTCAGATTTTTCAGCTGAAAAATTTGGATTACTGAAGAGTAAATGAGTTAATGTATGTAATGTTCTTAGTAAAGGGCCCAGTTCACAGTTTTACCTATCATTACACTCGAAATGCCTGACTATGTCATTTCATGTAACACAGTCTTTTAACTCAAGATAGTAGTTCAGTGAATGTGGACTTCATGGAAATAAACCTGAGAACAGTGGAGACTCTGGGGAAACCGTAAAAGGGACCTAAGTTGAAGCTCCTCTCTCCATTCCTCAGTGCTCCAGGACTGCTCAGCTCTGCAAGTGAACCTGAAAATGAGCTAAGCAGTCCCCACAGACAGGAGTCAAGAAGGGATTCCTCAAACAGGAGAACCCTCTTATCGTGTAGCCCTTGTTTTGAATGTCTAAAGTGTTCACCACAGTGCAGCCAGTACTATAATCGGATATTTGGGTAAATCTCATAAATGACTTCTTATTTTAAATATTGACCTCAAACACCTTTAATAACAGAGATAATGGGAAAAGAAAGCATTTCTCTCTGAGAATCAGAGGAACAGCTGTGTAACCTTGAATAGGTTACAGAAAGGTCATGAGCCACAGAGTTCTCATTTATGAAAGGGCTGGAAGAATGAAGTAAGGTGAGGCTTGAGAATGTGTCATGTCTTACAGATGCACAGGGTGATACTTTAGGAACTCCAATAGTTGTGCACCTAACTTTAAATTTGTTTGTATGCTGATATTTCTTAGCAGACATGACAGTTTCTTTTCTTAATGTCTTTCTCTGTGGAGAAACTTTGAGACATGAAGAACCAACAAATGATATTAAATAATTTCAGTAGAGCTGCTAAAAGCAGACTCCATGCAGTGCTGAGATTTGGTTCCATCTCTCCTCTGAATCACAGCCCAGCCACAAGGAGAATGTGGACCTGTCACTAATGAGGCTCATTTCTTCCACAGAAACAAAGCAGAAATCCAACATTCCTTAGAAACAGCTGGCCTTGGGAGCCCTTTGTGCACTCTCAATCTGATACTGTTGTCCTGAGAGAAACAAAATAACACCAACAGGAAGGATTTATTGAGACCTTCAGTCTCAACTTTTGGACCCAATTGCTGCAAAACAAACAAGTAGAACTCTGCTGGAGAACATGGAAGTCATTTGATGGACCACATGCATGGTAGAGCCTGAAAGCCAAATCTTTCCTAAAAGATTTCCATCCATTTGTACTCCTCCACATTTGTACTCCTTGCCAGAGGAATGTGGGGAACACCTCTTCAGCCTAAGAATTTCTCAGAAGCTGGGCAGAGACGTAGGCAGGCTGAGGATTTGCCAGCAGAGGAGAAGCAAAAGAAAGTGAGCGCACACACACACACACACACACACACACACACACACACACGGGGCTGCTGACCCAGGATCATGAGTGTGTCATGGGTAAGGAAAAGAGCACAAGAGTGAATGAGAAGATACCTCTGGTTGTGGGGAGTATGCGGTGGGAGATTTCTCAGCTAAGCTCTATTACACCTTTATTTTCTAGAACAAAAAACACAGTTTTGTTCATCTAGTGTTGTGGTTTGAGTCTGACTATCTCCCTGTCACCCCCTCCAAAGCATCATTCAATCATAGATTTCTTCAGGAGGTAGCTGAATCTAAGGTCTGTAATTCATTTGTAGCACAATGCTGGGATTAAGGGTGTTGGGATTAAGTGTGGATATTGTTGGATTAGTCCACTGAATGGATCCAATATAAGTGACAGAAAGAGGCTTGCTTGTCTTTCCTTTTCTTTCTTGCTTTGTTTGCTGTCTTGCAACACCATGGTGGTTGCCCTCTCTCACATGCCACCCTGCCTGGGATCCAACCAACTGTGGACTGAAACCTCTGCAAACTGTGAGCTAAATAAAACTTTGTTTGTTTAACTTTGAGTGTCAGGCATTTTGTCTCAGTAATGATAAAAGTAACTAAGACATCTGTTTTCCAGGAAGTCCATTTATTAGGATCTTCCCAGGTATCAGGAATCAGGTCACACTAGAAGGAATTACACACAGTTTGCCTTTTTGCTGGTTTCACAATGCTTAAAATGAGCTCACAAGATCACCATTTTCTGTAACCAGCTCTGGCTTGGACCAAAAAGGCCCTCTCTGTTGCAGTCTGTTCACTTCTCTTCTTGTATACTTTTAGATGAGAATGTGGATGGGATTGAGGAAAAACATCAATTCACCAAGGGTTTATTGTCTTTTTCAAAACAACCTTAATCGAATAAGTTTGAGTTTAATTGCTCAGTTACTTTTCTCCTTGTCAGGACAAAATATCCAACACCCACAAGTTAAGGGAGAGGTTTCAGTCCATTGTCAACTGGCTCCAAGGCAAGATGACATGGCAGACAGGCATCAGCGGGGAGAAACAGTTCATGCCATGTCAGGCAGAAGGTAGCACAGCAGCAAGAAGCAGTAAGATTGCCTTCTTTTTGTTCCTTTAAATACTAACCAGGACACAGCCCTACAGATGGGTGTCCCTCGGATCCAAGGTGGAGCTTCCATTATCCACATCTTTAGTCTCAGCATCACAAACTTAATCCACATTTACACACGCTCATCCAGTCACCTTCAAAGCTTCCTCACCTAAGACTGCATGAGGCTTTGGGGGGACATCTAGATATAATCTGTAACACTGAAAAACAATACCTCTATTTGCTTTAAACAAATTATAAATATCTGTGAATGTTTTCCAGGGCACTCCTCTAAAAATTCATTTTAAAGAATCTTAATTTTGCAATTATACTCATGTAGAGATGCACAAATCATAACTTCAAATATTCATAAGTCTTTCATGAATGGAACAAAGGGAGAAATTAAACATTACTAGCAGCCAAGAAACTCTGCTTTTCTCATTATCCTGATTTCTAACACCAATAAATTAGTTTTACCACTATCTTTATTCTTTACAGGATGTATTATTTGAGACAAAATAAGGGTCTCCCACTTCAAGTGGGGAGGGCTGACAATAGAAAAGACTTTATTAAGATAAAAAAATTTCCGAAGGCTTATTAATTGCACTCATCCAATTGCCTTAGTCAGAAGGTGGCAAGCTCAGGTGGTAAGGATGAGACAAAGGGCCCAGGTGCTTTGATTTGAGCTAGTGACACTGAATCTCTTGCTGAAGAGGGATAATCACAGACTCCTTAAGACAGTCCCCTGCTCAGGCAGATGCTGGGGGGAAGGGTTTAATCCCCCGGGCCTGCCATGCCAGCCCTGCCCCTAGGGCACACTGAGACAGGGATTGAGACTGGGCATGGTGCTGTGCACCTGTAATTCCAGCACTTTAGGAGGCTGAAAACAGGAGAATCACTACAAATCCAGTCTACTTAGTGAGACCCTATAGACCTGTACTAAATACATTTTTAAAAAAATCTCAAAGTGAGAATATTTGCCCAAATCTTTTCTTCCCTCATTCATCTTGCTTAAAATTGCTAATCTTAATAAATGTGACATTACCTTTCAGATAGCAGCAACAGTTTGGGATCCAAGGGGAACCTGGCTGTTCCAATATACACTGAAGTAGTGAACAGGATATTTTGGAGTCATAGAGCCTACAAACCTTGATCAGTCCCCTCAGAGTCATGCTGGTTTGTCTTCAACAGTACCACAGTAAAACCTAGCAGCTTGGTTGGTCAGAATCAATGATGTTGTAGAAGGTATAAATGGTGCCTCTGGAAGTTATGCAATGGAAGAACACCGTCAAAGCTCATCACTGTACCCTAGAAGGAATTTCTTTTCATTTGAAAGCCTCAGAAGTTATCAAAAGAACTTTTTATTCTCATAGTGATAGAGACAATACATTCAATATATTTGGAAAGGAAGAACAGGAAAAAATGGTTTGGGACACATATAAACATACCTAAGACACTCAAGCATTGAAAGGGATACCTTTTCTTATTGGATAGATAGGAAAGAGGTTCAGTAAGCCCTCCAAGTCACCAGTGTGTATTAGTATATGACCAACTTGGGCTAAGGCCTCCGAGAAGAGTAATGATCCCCATCTTTAAAGTTCACAATCCAGCTAAAAGACAAGCTAGTGAGATAGCTCAGGGGACTAAGCACTGCCTTAGGCAGATGCAAGGACCAGGTTCGATCCCTGGCACCACATGCTGTGCAGGCCCCACCCCAGGTATGGTGATGCACACCTGTAATCCCAGTGCTAGGGAGGCTGAAAGCAGGAAGCTCACTGCATAGTGAGACCCTGTACCAAATATATTTTTTAAAAAGGAAAAAAGACAACTCTGGTGTCCTTTAAGCAGAAAGAGAAGGAACAGCAAGCTCTGGCATTTCTATGGTCTTCTTTAAAAGCCCTGATGCTGTCTGTCTCAGCCCTGGAGACCACTTGAGGCACTGGACCTGGAGTGGAAAGCCCACCCCTACTGTACACAGCACTTACAGCAGTGGCACTCCTGTTGGTGCTATGGGTACAGCACTGCATTTCTGTATAGACGCCAGAGAGATCCAAGAAAACACTGAGTTTCTATTGTCTGCAAAACACTTGCATCAGTCTCAAAGCTATCAGAGGCTCCTAAAATGATTTTTTTTTTTCTGGCTGACTATGTGCCAGATACAAGCACATTTTTCTAATTTAGTTGGTATCCAAGACCCTAAATCAATAAGAAAAGCAGGAAGTCAAGAAATTATAGAAGCTTTGTCCTAGGCAGAAGTGTGGATGACATCCCTGGGAAGATTCCTCTGGTATAACAAGGCAATGGCAAGTAGAAACTCCAAAAATGATACCCAGAATTTGAAAGTAGATTTATGTTACGTTGATGGGAACTGATTGAGAACATTCCCACTATATCAGGCCCTGATCTCTGATGGTCCAGAGCGCATATTGGATAAGCAAGCAAGAAGTACAGAGGCAGAATGGATTGTCACTCGGGGACTGATTTACACAATGCCCACCAGAGCAATCAGTTATGCAGTGACCAGAAGCAACTAGACATGGAACAGGAACTACTATGTGGACAACTAAGAAACTGAGGTTAAACTGGCTTGGGGGAGCATTTTCTGGTACCATAATCCTATACTTCAATGCTGAAGAGCAACGTGACTGGCCTCCACAGAGACAGAGAGGACAGTGACTGGTAAGGTCACTGGATCCTGAAGCTGCTGTCCATGAGTCTTGACAACCAGACTCGTGGACAAATCTTGACAAATCAGTGGCATTGGCAGAAATCACTCCAGTGAAAGTGTTCTTAACCTGTACTGGCCCATTCAGTGGCAGCCAGCCCATGTACTTCATCCTTGAGATGGGAGATGAGTAGCAGCACAATGGGCCCAGCCAATACAACAGAAGAGCTGATCTTTAAGTTTTCAGTTAACATTAGTATCTTCCATTTAAACAGTCTTGATAGAGTCAACCATCTTGGACGGCTTATTTCTGAAACATATCCCACTAGGCAAAAGCATGCTAACTGCCTAATCAAAAGTCTACCACTGTGGTAGTTTTTCAGCCTGGGAGGCTGTTTCTAGGGCACTTCTCAGAAAGAAGCAAGCTCAATTCCAACATTTGGATTTCTTTAAATGAATGTTTAAAGCTGGAATCTTCAGTTAATTTAATTTGCAAGTATCTAGGTCAATAACAATGCCAAGTCCTGGGCTTGTTTTCCTGCTAGCAGCAAAATCTGTAGTAGATTTTGTTTCCCTAGAAAGGAAAAGCCAAACTTTACAAAAGGCCTGCGTTGAACACTCAGTTCTGGCAGCACCGAGCAGAGTTCGGTATAGAAACAATTTGGACTCTCTGAGCCATCGTTTTCTCATCCATAAAATGGAGATGACAATGCATTTTTCACTGAGGAGTTATATTAAAAACCGAATGAGGGCTGGTCTGATAACTCAGCAGACCAAAGCGCCTGCTTATGTAAACCACAGCGGCCAGGGTTTGATTCCCAGCATACTGTGCCGGCCACACCTGAGAGGTGCACTGCCACTGTGATGGAGACCGGGCACGGTGGCACACACCTGCAATCCCAGCACTTGGAAGGCTGAAAACAGGAGAATCACTCCAAGTCCAATCTAAATAGTAGACCCTATAGACTCCATACTAAATACAGAAAAAAAAAAATCTTAATGAGGAAACATATAACAGTGACTCCAAACAATGCCTGTCCCCAGTAAATGTTTTTTGATGAGATTTTTCACATTAGTGCCATATTACTTCCTAACTTAAAGTGTGGTTAATATAATTGTTTATTTCTTAAAATACTCAGTTTTAGGTTCTAGACAAAAGTCTTTGGCTCAATAAGGATAGAGATGCTGTTTCTGCATCAGTTATCTTTGCTTCTCACTTGATAATACATACTTAGAACTGAGTGCATTCATTGTATTATAATTCTCAAGAAATTCAGTATTATTTTCTTAGAAGAAAGACTAAGTTACAGATAGAAGGACCTTAGTCCAGGCACTAAACATCCATCATTCTATCTTTTTTTTTAGGGTTTTGTTTTGTTTTGTTTTGTTTTTGTACAGGGTCTCACCATGCAGCCCACATTCACAGCAATCCTCCTGCTTTTTGTCTCCCTAGTGCTGGAATTACAGGGGTGCGCCACCACGCCCAGACTCCATTGCCAGCTCAGCACACCCGAGGGTGTGGGGCTACACAGCATGCAGAACCAGGGATTGAACCCCGGTGCCTGTGCTTACCTAAGTAAGCGCTTAGTCCACTGAGCTATACCACCAGCCGTTATTTTTTATTTTTATGAATTTATTTATTTTTCATTTTTCTAATGTAGCTAGCACAAGGTGTATATAGGGGGTCTCACTACATAGATCAGACTCATAGTGATCTGTTTTCAGCCTTCCAAGCACTGGGATTACAGGCACGTGCAACTATCTCTTATTTTTACTTTTGAGATAGGTTTTTAATGTACAGTTTAGGCTGCCTTTGAACTCACTGTATAGCTTAGGTTAACCTTGAACTCCTGGTGATCCTCCTGCTTCAGTGTCCCTAGTGCTGAGGTTATAGGTGAGTGCCACCATAACCAAAAAGCCTGAACTTTAGAAATTAAAGCTATAACCTCCAAAAGCAATGAGGCATCATGTGATTCAATAGTCCAGGGATTCTCTACTATCAACACATAAAAGAATCACGGAGAGAGCTTATTAAAAATGCATAAACTCAAGAGATTTTTCCCAAAGACTTAATAATTTAGTTGCAATGTCCTAGAATGAGCAACTACCAAGCACACTGGGGTCTCTGATACAAATAATTCTTGTGTAACACTTTTAATGATGCCATGTTTTTCCATCATGTGGGACTTTTTTTTTTTTTTTTTGTCTCCCTACCTCCAAACTGGCATAGCAGTAGGTATCTGGAGAAGTGTTAGTAGATTCTATCAGAAGAAGTTTCAACATGATAATTGTTTAGAATATTTCTCTGAATTTGAGATTCCCAGATAATATTTCTAACATCTTGGGTAATGCATGTCAAGACAATGAAAAGTTTCTCCCTCACAAAGGTAGAAACCATTATAGTAAGTAGATGCCCTAGCTGAGGAAATGTTTCAAATTTTAAATGTGAAATCCTTTCAGTTCTAGAAGAAAATAGTCTGGAAGAAGCTAACGAGACATAAATGCTGAATAACCCAAATGAACCTATTGTTAAAAATTAGAACAGTGATTTTCATGACACCTCAAACTGAAAACAAGAAAATCAAAGACCAACAGCTAAGGGTCACTGTAGTAGCTGAAACATTCAGCAGAACTTCTCTTGAACTCTGTCCTTATGGAGCATCAGAGATGACATGATCTTCGAAAATAATTTTTCTAGTCTTGAGCAAAAAGAGGGATACCAGAATCTTTTCGGATTTCACCCATTTCAGCTATCTATTAAAAGAGCTTTCCACTTCTCAGAATTTTTGCTTTTGCCTTTTAAAAAAAATCCCTCAGAGTAGCAATCCATATATTCATGCTTGTCACATTTCATGAGAAAATGAGGTGTACAACAACAACAACAAAAGGAACAGAAAAAAATTGCTAGCACTTTAAAAGCCCAGAAAACAAGTTAGTAGGGGGAACAATGGGAGGGAGCCAGCTTCCAGAAGCGAAACCAATTTCCCCATGGGGAGCAGAAAGCCCTTATGGTGGATTTAGCCAAATGACACAGCTTTGGCTTTCATGATCCCCTAGTAGGTCATCATTTTCATCCTCCTCCACTGTGAGGACACATGACCTTGGCCTTTCTCCCTCCCTTGTGGGTGAGGACCCCTGCTGGGGAACACTCCCACCCTGGAGGAAGAGCAAGTTGCCCATGCACTGCTCTCACTCACTGCAGAGGTTTGAGAAGCGATATGCCAGAATATTTAACAATGACACAAACATAGGAGAACATGATCTCTCAGGCTTGGTGACGGGGATAGGCTAGCCATGAAGGGATTCATGCCATGTTGACTTCATGAAAAAATGATTCATCTAAGGAGAGGTTATCTAGGGATGAATAAAAAGACTTTATTCTCCTTTGTATGACATGACACCCAGAAAATGAGCTTCAAAATTGGGGAAAACATATCACAGTAACATGGAAGATGGAAGGTTTCTGAGTTCCCAGAATTTATAGGTTTTTTTCTTAAACATTCCATGCTCCAAATTTTCAAGTTATCCCTGGAATATCTTATTTAGCTATTTATTCTTTGTGGCTTCAAAGTTAATTTCATATGTACTTTGGTATGGTTTGAATCTAAAAAGCCTCCCCCGCCCAATTTCAGAGGTAGAATTTTGGAAGGTGATTGGATCATGGGGTGCCACGTTCATCAGTGGATAAACCCACTGAGGAGCTGATAGCTGAATGAAATATTATGTGGTGGGGACCTATGGTGGATATGGGATGCCAGCTGGTGGCCAGCATGTTACACCCAGCTGAACCAAACTAGTGTGATGCTTCGTGTGGGAGACCTTTTTGAGGAGTGTTGCCGGCAGCAGAAGAGGCTGTTAAGAAAACTGTTTGGAAAAGCTGTTGGAGTTATTGAAAGCTACTAATTCTCTTGGGCTATTCTGCTAGAGGACCTTGGCTTGTTGGCTTTCTTTGGTTGTTCTCACTGGAGGAGGATCTTGAGAACTTGTCGCTGACAATGGCTACAAATCTCTTTGGCAGAGCCTGGTGTTCATCCTGAGCATCGCCTCCTGATTTGAGAGGAGAAGATGGTGCACAGCTCAGCCTCCTGTCAGAAGAGAAACTTGTCATGTTGGCTTCTCCTGGAGAAGCTTGTCATGCCGGCTTTCGTGGTGGGAACTCAGCCTTCCACATCTCTGGAGGAGCTCAGTACCTTGCTGTTGCTGAAGATGCCTGTGGTACTTCTCAGGGAGCTCTGGTTCTTATTTTGAGAAAGCATTGCTTTCTGACTCCAGTGCAGATCCATTAGCCTGCTGGCACAGATCCCTTATCCCACTGGTGTATTTCTAGCTTTCATCACTGACCTTTGGTCCATCTAGTGCAGAACCATGAAATAGGCCTGCATGACACTGTCATAAGCTCTAGGCCTCCAGCTGGACTTGTGGGAAGCACTGTTCTGAACTCTAGGTTTTCAGCTGGACTCATACAGGATATCAGGATCCAGGTCCTCAGCAGGAATCTTTGGTCTTTAGTGTGGTCAGATTTCCTGTACTCTTTGTATATGATTCTTTGGGTGATTCACTATAAATTATCTTGTCAAATGGATCTTGCATTGTATTGTTCACCTTGCAAAAACCTCAAACCACAACAGGCCCTTCAAGTGAAAGTGTGTTACTGGGTGTGTAACCTAGAAGTATGTTCCTAGCTCCTCCTTTCTTTTCCCTCTTTGGGTCTTCCTCTGACCTCCTCTTCCTGGCTGCCATGAGTTAAACAGCTTCCCCCACTAGACCCTTCCACCATGCCATTTCAGCAGCACAGTCAACTCACCATGGACCAAACTCTCTAAGACTATGAGTTTTAAATCATGTGAATCAAATATTTGGTACCAGTGAGGGTAAAGTTGACAAATATGTGCTTCAGGCACATGTTTTACAGTGTGATATCATAAAAAGCCAGTTATGAAAAAAAATAATCATTTGTTCTACCTCTCCCAGTGCACAGAGATCATGACTGGTTCACTTTATTTTTCTGGAAATTATCTCCACTTTTCTAAATAACATGATGCCATTGTTTCATCAACTTTAGACACTATCTGAAATGTTATACTATTGGTTTTGACAAGGACTAAGCTTCCTTCCACAAACATCCTCTGTTTTCCTATGCTATTTCTTTAGTTACAACAACATAAAAGACTATATTTAGATCATTAAACAATGAAATGCAGGAACAGCATGTAGTCAGTACGTACTGACACATCTTACTGGTTGGCGTGTGTTCTAATAGGTTGATCTTCATGGTACATGTTTTCTTTTTTTTTTTTTTTTAGATTTTTTTCTTACAATTTCCATTTACTTTTCTTTTCTTATTACACTGTCATCTTCATTATTACAGTCTGTTCACCTTAAATCTCCAGCACATCAAGTAGCATGCTGTCACCTTCCCTCTGCTTCCTGAAGAGATTCTCTGAAGCTCTCCATCACCTTCTTCTAAACTAGACCAGCAGTTCAAAACCAGCATCTGAAAATATCCATATACTTCTGATGATTTCTCTAAATTAGATATACTAGTTTCTGGCTTTCCAAACTTTATGTTTGTTTGTCCAGTACACATAATTAATTTTGAGAAGTCTGTCCTTTTTCTGACTCAGTTGTTTTTATATAGTCTCATCCAGATTTCAAAAGAAGGCCTGCAAGATCTGGCAAAGAGCCCTGGAGATGACTGTGCATCATACTAGGGAATGAAGCCCAATGCGCAGTGGAGACCCCAGGAAATGCACATGCCAGGAACACAGAGTGTTTGTGAAGGGAAACTGCAGGCCATGAAAGGAGCCAGCCTACGAGAAGGATCATATGAGCTGGGGTGGGGTCATGCAAGCTCCTTGGAACTCATATCTTACCCTACCATGTGAATTTGGATGTCAGGTATAAAGTGCAGGACTTGATGTATGCATTGGTCAGATTCTTTTCTATTCCATCCTATAAGAATTGGAATGTTGTTCCTATTCTATTGTACCTTAGGAATAGGTAACCTGTTTGTTTGTTTTGTGTTTGTTTGTTTTTTACAGTGTATACAAGTAAGATTCTGCCTAGAGTTTCAGAAGCTGTTTAGATTTTGACATTTGAAAAACTCCGGAACCATCGAGAGTTTAGGGAAGGGACTGTTACATTTCCAGTTGTTTATGAGATAGATGTATTATGATAGGTGGAATTATGGATTTTATATTGTCTTAATTTGGACATAAAGTATGGTTACGGAACTGTGTTTGGGTGTTTTGTTGATAAAGGGTGGGTTGTGAATAGTACTTCTGATACATAAGCTTCACTGGATTGGGTGATACTGAGAAGATTGGCAAAGCGTGCTCTTACATGGGTCTTTCTGGATCCTGTAGTTGACTTTGGGCACTAACTGTATGGTCCCTCTCAGTAGCTCTTCCCTTGCTCTGCTTCCTGGCTGCCATGAACTAAGCAGTTTTTCTCCATTGTGCCCTATCTCCATGATTTCTCTGCCTCAGTTAGCCAATCATGGCTTGAGATTTTGAGCAAATTAAACCTCTCTGGCCCTAAGTTGTGGCTGTAGGGTACTGGGTCTCAGCAATAAGAAAATTGACTGATGAGCCTTCAAATATTTCTATTAGGCTAGAATTTCATCAGCCTTTTTTTTATTCACCTAGTGAGCTCTTCTTCAGTCTCTAATTTTTCTTTGTAAAAGTATCTTCTTGTTTTATGGATAGAATATATTTCAAATATTTTAAGGACATGTATTCAAAGATTTGATGTTTGTTTGCTTGCTTGTTACACTTCTTTCTGCTCCCTGCTTATCTTATTTTTTCTAGTTATTTTTTCCTCTTTATTTACCTTCTTCTTTTTCATGAAGGTTTTTTTTTTTTTTTTGCAATGACCTAATATCTATGTTTAGCCTTCCATAGTTATTAGGAGGTACTGAGAAGCTAGATAAGTGCTTTGTGTATACATGTGAGGTTTGTGACCGCTCATGTAGAGATGCAGTAGGTATCTCATCAGGGCTGAAGGATTTCCCAAATGCCAGAATATGAAGTTTTCGTTTCTGTGGGCCATTTAGTCCAGGCATAGAAGAAATCTTCAGTCTAATGCTTAGGACATAAACACTTGGCTATATAATTCTGCCTGAAGTAGGACAGGAGATAGGTACTCTATTATCTACACCTTTCTGTCATCCCTGAAATCCATGCTATCTAGCATCCATAAGTCCCAAGCCCACTGGACTTCATTGGTCAAATCAATTTTCTTTTTGTCTACATATATCCTACTGGGGCACATAAGTGAGCTATGGTTCATTTGGCATTAGTTATCATTTGCCCTAATTTTCCCTCTATAATTATCTCTATGACTTATCCTAAGATGGCTTATTTCCCTGTTATTGTCAGGAAGGTGAGGGAAACATAGTCCACTTGTCATTTGAAACTTCATAATGCCCTCAAGAGTACCAGAAATAAAAATAATTGGATTAATTGGATGCACGTTTAATGAATTTAAAGACCTTTTGTTAAACCTCCTCTTCATCATCAACAAAATTATAACATGAAATGTTTTATACACTTAGAAACTTAAGTCAACTTCTGTTTTTACTCACCATTCAAAATTGTTTAAAATCTGCAATTCATAAAAGAGAAATGATGACAAGTATTAAAAACTTCTAACAACATAAATACATTAAGACAGTTTACCAGATTTGTCAAAACTCTAAACAGCACTAATAATTTATTCAGTTCTGTAAAATAGAAAGTGTATTCTACAGAACTTTCAGAAATACCCTGAGAACTGGCTAAGAGGTACCACCCTTTTCAATAAATTTAAAATTGATGACAATGAAACTCTTGGAGATGAGGTTATTTGAGACACACGGTAATGTGTTTGACACAGAAAACATGACCTTCGCAAATTACTAATGAATACTATTGTTAAATGAAGTACAAATGTATAACAAAACTTTTCTGACTAGAGCAGGAAAACTAATCTTAACTGTTATCTCTCTTATACTTGCTCTGCAATTGTCAAATTTTGGGCTGAGGAGGTCGCTCAGCAGTCTAAGTGCCTACCTAGCAAGTGCAAGGACATGCGTTCCTCTCCCTGTACCACATGCCCCTCTGGCCCTGCACCATGCTGGCCATGGAATCCAGGTATGGTGGCACAAGCCTATAATCCCTGTGCTGGGGAGGCTGAGATAAGAAGGTCATTGAAAGTTCAAGCTGCATAATGAGACCCTGTATAAATAAATAAATAAATAAATTCCTATATTTGGGAAGCTTCAAATATATTTCTCTTCTAAGTAAAAAAAAAACTATTAATTTTTAAAATAGTCAGCAGAAGTTAATTCTATGTCAAACATTTAATTTTATAAAATGAAAATACAAGAATCTACTTTATGGAATCCCAAAAAATTTATATAGATGCTCTTCCCTCCAGGAGATAGAATTTAACTCTCTTTACACTACATCTTTCTTTACTGCTAGCAGTTTCATAAGTTTGAGTCCATAGAGTATTGACAGGGAAAAAGCAAAATATCATTACAATAGAGAAATATGCTGGGTACAATATGATTCAGGTGATCAAAGTTAAGATAATTAGTGATTGTTGTATCAATATTTGTTGCCATGGAGATCCTGGGAGAGAACAGTATCCTGCTTTTGTTGAGTCTCATCACGAAATCATAATAAATCGTTCAAATTTTAGAACATTCTACAAAACCCCAGTCAGTACTCCTCAAATTGCCAAGGTAACAAAAATGTCTGGAAAATTATAATAGCTCAAAGAGAACTAAGGAGATATGATGACATGCATTTTGAATTTGTCCATTTGTAAAAATTAGTATTAAAGTTGATGGAAAGTTGATGGTGGTAAAAATCACGGTACAGAGATTTTAAATTACTGAATGATAGAACTAAGCAATCATTCCATAAATATGGCCATGCCATAATGTCACAATTACACATTCTGGAGAAATGAAGACTATATCTGTCTTTGGGAATAGTATACACTGAAAATCTCAGAAACACATATTATGGATCCAAAAACTTCACCCCTAAATGATTTTCCTTGTTGAAAACAAGGGAAACAGCTTAGACTCAAAGATATTCATCATTGCAATACTTATAATGATGAGTAATGAGAAACTACTTAAGCGGCTGACAAAAGTGGATTAGGAAATAAACTGAAAAAAAGGAAATAAACTGCATAACATGCATAATGAGATATTATGCAGCAAACAAAGAATGGCTGAGGTTTTAAATAATATGGGAAAATGTTAACTGTGTAACATTGATTGAAAGAATGCATAATTACATGTTCAATAAGATTCCATTTTCTTGAAACATGTAGAAAATATATAGGCTACATAGGATCATTCATGTATACTTATGCATATATATACCAATGCTCACTATTATCATTCCTGAAGAGTTAGATAATACCTATTTTCTTTTCTATACTTTTGTTAGAAGTTCTGAATTCACCACGTTGGATATACATTCCTTTTATAATAAAAATTAAGTCATTTTCTAAAATTTGCTATTCTTTTTTATGATCACATTATGAATAATCTTAATTTTTCTCTTTGTGCCCTTCTGTACTTTTCTAATCTCTCCATTATTATGTGTTATTACATAATAATGTATTCAGATAGACTACTAAAATGCTTTACTGTACACACAGTTGTGTCTAGAATGGTAACATTTTAGTCTCTAAATTTAAGCAGATTGAGTTATATACACATTTTGGATATTTTCAAGGTACTTGTTTATTTATAAATCATAACGTTTAATTGAAGAACCTTAAAATGACCATCTTTCCCTAACATCCTACCATGAATTTGTTCAATTACATTGTCAGCCTGCAGTCCCCAGGCAAAGCAGCTGACAGCAGGGAAAAGGAGGAAGTAGGTGTCAGATAAGGTGAATACCAGTCACTGACAAACAAGCTAAGGGAGAAGGATAGAAAGAGGAAAAGTGTCAAACATAGAAGGAAAGGTGGGGCAAATTTTTAATCAGTAGATAACCCAACAAAAATAGATGAATTATCTGTTTTCTTCATCCATTTTTAAAGTTGTAACAATGCCCTGGGAGGCAGCTATTTACAATCATTCTTGTTTGCTGTTGTTTATCAGCAGCATATGAGACCACTGTGAGTAAGGAGAGAGTAGATCAGCTCTGACAGTTTGAAAGTGGATTGTGTAGAATCTCCACACTGACATCCACAGTGGTTGCATCAGCGAACATGCCCACCAGCCATGGAGAAGGGTGCCTTTTTCCCTACAGCCCTGCTCATATCATTTATTGGCTGATGGCCATACTCTGCGGATCGAGATAGAATTTCAGGGTTATTTTAATTTGCATCTCTCGAATAATCAGTGTTTACTGTTTGTACTTTTTCTGAGAAGTATCTATTCATTTCAGATGCCCATCTTGAACTGGATCATTAAATTTGGGATGGTTCTGATTATTTTTTAAAATTCTTTATGTATTCCAGATATTAGTCATTTATCTGGGGAACAACCAGTTAAGGATTTTTTTTTTTTTTTTTTTGCACTCTAGATCGTCTTTTCACTCTGTTGGTGATTTATTTTTCTGTGTAAAAGCTTTTTAATAAGATGCAATCTCAGTTGTTGATTCACTGTATTATTTCCCATGCCATCAGTGTTTTGCTCAGGAAACCTTTGGCTTCCACTTTTTCTATTTTACAGCATATTTTGTGCTTCTATTTGAATATTAGATCTTTGATCCATATTTAGTTTTGTGCATGGTGACAGACAATGTTCTAGTTTGTGTCTTCAGCATGTGGAAAGCCAAATTTTCCAACAGCGTTTACTAAAGATGCTATCATTCTTACAAAAACTACATGTTTTGATATATAGGTCTTGCTCTATCTAGGTCTTAACCATCCAGCAGAAAAGTGTAAAAATGAGGTATACAATGCAGGGCCATAATAATCAGTTGAGCTATAAATGGTTACGGTCAACAACTTCTTCAGATAACTCACTATTGTTGTGGAATGCTCGACTGTGTTGGATTGTGTCGCCTAGTGCAGGCACCTAAATTGGTAGAATGACAATGGAGTGCCAATCTTTGACAGGTGTAGACAAAGGAAGGGATATAGAAAGGAAGAATCATGATGTGTGTATATGGACAGTACAGTTGGGATAGATATGCCGTGCTTCTACATAATTCTATGAGAGGCAAGATTTGCACTAATGGTGGTTGGAAAGGATATTATGTTGGCTTCTAGTACTATGTACAACCACTAGGAAAATAACAAGGTAGAAGGTATTAATTATTGAATCTGTGATATAATTCAGGTATAAAAAATAAGTAAACAGCTACACTCTTAATTTACTGGTAAGAGACATCTGCTATAATATTGTCCGTAAGTATAATGTCATGTATGCACCTTGTATGATACCAAAACATTATGAAAACAGTTTGCAATGTATTAATTTATCAAATCTGTCTTTTTAATGTGTCTTAAAACTGTATCATTGATATTTATACTTCAATAAAATAAAAAATAAATTTAAAAAAATAAAATAAATTAAGAGTCAGAATATCAAGCCTTGGTGAGCATACAAAGAATAGCACTCTGCTAAAATTGTACATCACAAGGGCTGGGGAAATAGCTGAGTAGAATAAGTGCTTGCCTGACAAGCACAAGGTCCTGAGTTCAATCCCCACTACTGCCGAAAAAAAAAAAAGATTAAAATTGTACGCCTGTATTGATTAAGCAATTCTACTTCTAAGAAACAATTACAAAGAAATGTTCACAGCTATGCACCTGTAGAATGATTTTTTTGCTGTGATGTCTAAAGTTGTAACTGTAAATGTCCACCAATATATTTTCTGCATAGTACTGTAATGTAATACATACCTATTAAAATGTATGAAATAAAATAAAGGAAGTCTCATTTAAAAAAAAAAAAAAAGATGTTATCATTCTTCCAGTGACTGTGTTTTGGCCTTTTGTAAAAGATAAGGTGGCTAAGTGTGTTTGAAGTTGTTTCTGCATTTTCTAATCTTTTATTTAGTAATTCATTTGTTTGCTTCATAGCAAAAGTGTGAATACAATTTTTGAAAATTATATCTCTAAAGCTAGAAGGGTTATTTTCAGCACAAGTGCCGCATACAGGAAAATAATACCATTAAGCTTTTAGAGGCTTTCTGAGTTATAAAAAAAAAATCACTATTTCAAAACCCTTTTTGCACCATAAAAAAGAAAATACTTAGCTATTTGATTGATATCTGATTTTCCAAGATATTAGTCTTCAACCCCATTTCAGTAATACAACACAATTATATTTTTCATTTTTAATAATTTAGGATATTTGAAAATACAGCATGTAACTATTATATAGAGCATACTCATACTCATTTTGTAGGGATTATGGTTTAATCTTATTATTCCAAATTATTTAAAAGGTTTTTAATGTCCATCCTCTTTCTTTTATAGTATAGTATACTGAGGGCTTCAGCTATAATTTATTTGATTCAAGGTTTCTTATGCAAAAATAAGATTATATTTACTACTGTGTTCAAGAACACTTAATGCCACAGGAAAAATCCTCACAAATTGTTAAAAGGATACAACTAGAAAACATGACAGCATATGTGGGGTATGCAGAGTAACTCCAGAGAAAGTTAGAATCCAAAGATGTCCCTGCCTAGGTTCATTATAAGGGAAGAGTCAGGCAGGATAGAAAGAAGTGAAGATAGGGCAGTCTGAGAAGGGCTCAGCTGCTGGTGGGTAAAGAGAAAGGGGGCTGTGAGACACAGAATATAAGTGAACTCTAGAAGCTGGAAAAGACCAAGCAATGGATTGTCCCCCTAAAGCCTCCAGAAGGAACACTGACTTTGATCCATATCTCAAACAACTGAAATTGTAAAATAACTTTTAAATCACATAGATTATGGTAAATTTTTAAATAGAAACCTAATATAACACAATTGCACATATTAAGTGCAAAGGAAGCCACAAACTGGACTGGAGATGCCAGCTCTTAATAGAAGATTGTTTACAGCTAGACAAGTGCTAGTATCCAGCCATGGTAAAAAGGGCTAACTTTGCCTGCTGGAAATTTTAGCATCTCAGTCCAGATGAAAATATTTGAAAGGATTTAAAAATGAAGGCATTTTATTCATGTAAAGCAGTTATAGAATGATACTGTGAGCACATCCTAACTTCAAGAATTTATGGAGCTAGGGAGATAGCTCAGCAAATTAAGTGCTTGCCTGGCAAGCACAAGGACTCAGGTTTGATCCCTGATACTGCATGCCTTACTTGCCCCAGAAACCCTGGCATGCTACGCTGGCCACCAAAACCAGATGTGGTGGTGCATACTTGTAATCCCAGCACAGGGGAGGCTGAGACAGAAGGATCACTTACAAGTCTGAACTGTGTAGTGAGACCCAGTATCCAATTAAAAAAAAAAAAGAATTTTGCCAAAGTCAGCACAATCACTGCTCAGAAGAAAATGGCAAGTTTGTGAAAGCTGAAATACAATTCTTTTAAATGTAGACATCTCTGGAAGATTTAGTTGACTTGGATCAATTGATGAAACCCAAGGGATGGAAAAGAATGGCTGAAGGGAAATTGGGTGAACAAGAGCAAACAGAAAATGCAATCCTGTCCCTGACGTGGACCCTCCACAAGACACTAGATCCCTTCAGTCTCAGGCATCATAGCTGACTGAAGCACACTGCAACACCTGCCCTTTTCTCTTCTCATGGATGTAGTGAAAATTCACAAAACTCTATACATGAATCCACAAGTAAGAGGTACACATGTATGCCCCTCTGTAACTTTTAGCCTAATAGCCACAGAAACTTATTTTGTCAAAAATCACAGTTATGTTGTGCTCCTATTTTTCTTTCAGCTAATTTCGTGCTTGGTGATCGTGGGGAGCTGCTTATTTCATAAGTGACAGTCCATCTGATAACATCTCATCTGTGGTCAGCATGAGCTCATGGTTTTAAATGTGCCTGCATTCCACAGGCTCCAAGGTCCAAAGAGACCTTCCCAGAATGTTTAGTTTGACCTTGAGGGCATTAAGAAGGAAATGGCCTCATGTGCTAGGTCCCCGTTACTTCCCAAGCTGAACTGAGCATAGGAAAATTTGAAATCTGTGGGGAGTAAGAGGTTCTATTTGGAACAACTTGCAACTTTTCTGGAGCCTACTGGGAAACTGTGGGGACATACACAATCTTTTCTCATTATTCATTAATTTGGAACTTTCATGAGGAATTTTTAACTGCTCATGATTCATTCTCCCAGGATATATAAGGTACTCCAAATAAATCTGCATCTCACCAAATACATACCTACAGTTTACTTGGGGTAGGGTATGACAACATAAAGACATTTAAAAATTATTTCCCAGGGGCCAGGGAGGTGGCTCAGTGGAATAAGTACTTCCCTGGCAAGCACAAGGGCCTGAGTTCAATTCCTGGTTCTGCCAAAAAAAATAATTGTTTCCCAAAGCTGTCTGGAATGTAAATTGACAAAAATTCAGGGGCTATGATGAGTCAGTACTTTAGACAAGGAAAAGATGACTGAAATCATGTTACTTTAATGTTCTTGCCCTTGACAATACCCTTCGTCTCACCACCGGAGTTGAGTTCACTTCTAATGTCACCTTCTATAACGCTGCGCCCTGACCAAGCAACTAAAGATGTGAATAGCTTCCAGCTGGGCACTGACTACCCTTTTTTCCTCCTGTGTTCACTTTCAGAGCACTTATTACGTTCCATGTATAGTGATACATTTACCAGTCTGGTTTTGGCTAATGTTACTCTCTGCACTAGAACTTCAGATAAAATTAGAGCTTTTAAAATTTTTTTTTAATGCTTTAGCTACATCACTTAGAATCCAGCCCAACATAGTTGGGGCTCAACAAATACACAGTCGGTTATGAAGTTGAAAAAGTCATACTTAAATCCCTAATTAGATCTCCTTCAGAAAATAACTGCATCATCAGAGTAGGTTTTTCAGTCCATGAGTGAGCACATCTGAGTCCTTGGCACCTCACAGAAGAGGTGCTCACCAAGAAATTAATGGTCCCATTCTGGCTAATGTTCTCCTTTATTAATTTATTGACTGTTCTAAATTTTCAGGATCAGAGTTTCATAGACACAGAGCTTCCATTTTGTAGTGTAAAAATAGTTCTTGGTTGGACAGCAGTCATTGTAGCACACAATGCAAATGGACATGTCAATCACATTTTACAGTAATAATTGAAACTGAAAAGCAGTAGAGAAATTGAACAGCTTCATTGCCCAAACTGAGAACACTACCTAGAACACTACTAGCCAAATCATGTCACACACTAGATAAACTCTAGTGTTACTTTCTGTAAGCAAATCCCATGCACTTTTAATTACAAACTCTCAGAAACAATTTCCATTCTTAAGAGCCACCATAAGCAACTCATGAAGATCACATCCACTGCTGCCTGCCTCACCTGCAGGGTCCTTTCCTGTGCTCACAAGGGTCACTGCCACCCAGGATTTGACTCTTACCCCACATCTTCTACCCACCTTATAAGCTAAAGGGTTTGTGGATCCTGCACCAGTCAATCAAACTTGGCAGTGTCAGAAAAAACTAATTTACCACTGTGAGTTAGACACAGTTCCTCTTACAGTGTTAGAGTACTCACCTCTGATCTGAGAAGTCAGAAGATCAAGCAAGGAATCACAAAAGAAAGTGTTGTGGATGTGAACTTGGTGCTCATCAGCAGATAAACAGTATTATGGTCTGTGTCTAGACGCCCCCCCCACATCCTCCTGCAGTCATGAGGGTTTGACTTTTGTTTTAGAGGTATGTGTTGGTAACTTTTCTGTCACTACTGAGACAAAATATCACACCACCTCAATGACCTCCTCTTGTACAGGCTCAGGATGTACACAATGTGAGGACCCAGGCCCCTGCTGAGTCACTTCCTTAAACTTCTGAACATCTCAAGTGGACCCACTACATCAACCACTACAAGGTGACTGACTCTACAATGTGTGGTTGATTTATAATGCAATTCTGGGATTAAGGGTGCTGGATTAAGGGTAGGTGATTGCTGGGCCAGTACACTGATTAGATCGGCACCCTCCTAATCCAGGTAGACTGGATACGACGTAAGGGACAGAGAGAGAGCTGCCTCATTCCCCCCCTGCCTTCTTGCTTTTGCTGTTCTCTGCTGCCATGAATGGTTGCCCCTGCCACATGTCACTCTGGCTTGAAGGCAGCCAAGTATGGAACTTCTACAAAGTGTGAAGTAAATAAACTTTTCCTTCCTTGACTTTGGATGTTGGGTATTTTGTCTCAGCAAGTGACCAGAACAAATGGATAAATAAAAACCGATATTTTTCTTTAATACCACAGTGTTTTCAGCCATTAATGAGAAAGAAATTATACCACTTCAGGCAAATTAAAACTGAAAACATTATGTCAAGTAAAATAAGTCAGATGCAGAAAAATATTGAATGTTTTCTATTGTATGTGAATTTTAAAAAACTTTAAACAGACAAAACAATAAAAACAATGATACAGAATTTCAAAACAAGATAGTCGGACATTAACAATGGCTAATATATTGCATATTTTGAAGTGTCGGTCAGAATGCAAAAGTGTTGGGAAGGAAGGGAGGCAGAAGGAGCTCGTATAAGTCATACTCACACCTATACAGACAGAAGTAGTAAGTTGTAGTCTTTCATAGAACAATAGGGACATTGCAGTTCCAATAATAATTATACATTTACAAATAATAAGAGAAGAAGTAGATATGTAAACACATAAAATAATGATAGGGAGATGGAAATGTTAATTATCCTGACTTAATCAATACATATTTTACATGTATTATTATGTCACAATGTCCTTGATTATGAATAAATAAAAAATTTAAAGAAATGCAACTTTAAATACCCTGATTTCATGACATACCATACATTTAATTACCATACTATATCCCTTAAATCTGTATTTTGTAAATAGCAAGAAAAGGGACATGGAGCCAGCTTCCACGTGGGCCTTTATATGTACACAATAGAGCCTATTTACTGAATGAACAATGCATTCTCGTTCCAGGGATCTTTTAAAAGGATTCACTAGACTTTGCTTCATGAATTTCAGGTTGAATGTGTGTTAAAGACAGTCCTGCACCACCCCTAACAATTGAGCTCCTCTGGATCAATTTTCCTTGCATAAGTTATTACTACAAGTGCTTTGTATATGGGCTGTGCACATGAGTCAGGCTTGGGTTCTGCCTTCCAGACACAGGCACGAACACCTCTAATGCAATCTGGGCAGTGAGAAAGGACACACGCCATCCTGGGCATTTGCTAAGGAGAAAGAAATCAATTCCACTTGGGACAGATTTTACAAAGGAAGTGTTTGGGAACTGGGATTTCAAAGTTTGAGGATAGAATCTTTTGCCCAGCTGAAAAGATTCTTCAAACATCCTAGATAGGAAAGGCTCATGGCACAGCCAGGATCTCTGAATACGTCAGCTATTTCTGATTAAATCTTCCATGCTTTTCCTTCCTTGTAGCTCTCAACACAGCATTTGTGTTTGCCATTGTGTTCAATGCCACGTGAAGAGCTAGGACTTGTCTCTTTCTGATGAAGGCTCACAACAGAATAGTAGCTCTGGATATCTCTTAATAATTGGTCTACTCATTTTGTATCTGTACATACAAAATAGGATATACAGCTACTTTCTCTTAATTCAAAGAGAAGAAATATTTGTACTAATAATGCTTGACAGTATATCACATCTGTATCTTGTACTATGAATAACCACTACAAAGACAACAATGTATTAATTACTGAAACTGTCCCATTAATTGGTTTTGAAACTGTCTCACTGTTATTTGTTTCGCAATAAAATTAATTTAAAAAAGAATAAAAATAAGTAAAATAAAGACATAAAAGGATCTCTTCCTGCCTTCACTGGGCCAAACTACTGAAGTTTTTAAGAAATCAGTTCAACAGGTGCATATTGTTATTCTAGTTGTACTTCTTTGCTGAAGGATGGAGTCTTTTTCATATTGTTATCTGTTTAGGCTTCTTCCTTTAAGAGTAGCTACTACTTGCAAGTTTTTTTCCATTTTCTACTGGTGCTATAGCATTCTCATACTGGTTTTTAAGAATCTTCAGCACAGTAGGAACTTCACAAACTGATTGACTTCTGATGTTGCAAATATTCTCAGTTTGTCATTGTGTCTGAATGTTTATTTGTGCTCCTAGAACACAATTACAGTATTATTGATATACAGTAAAATACATCTACTTTAAGCATACAACTCGCAGGGTTTTGATAAATGTGTATGGCTATGTTACTATGTCACATCAGGAAACAGAACATTTCTGTCATATTGAAAATTCTCGTGTGTCATTTTATACAGATGTGATGTTTATAAATTCTGTGGCATTTTACTACTGGAATCTCATATATATGGAATCATACAAGATATTCTTTTTAATAAAACATAATTTTTTCGTAAAAAAATAAATACTTGGTCTACTTTGTGCTGAGAAAGGTTCTGTTCTGGATTTTAAGTTGGGCTTTGGTAGACAATAAGCAGGAAAGTTTTCATAGCTTTAAAGACCATGTTCCTGCAAATACAGTGATGCACACCTATAGCCTGCACTAATCAATTCATATAGATTCATATATACATATATTGGCATTCATGTAAGCATTTATGTATGTATATGTACTGAAATAACTTCACTGGATCTTAAAATTGTGGGACTGAGAGAAATACCAAGTGGCCATTTCACTTAGTACTTCTCACACTTCAAGTACATAAGAATCACAGGAAATCCTCCTAAATCTCTATTCTGATTCAGACTGTCTCAGAGCCTGGGAGTCTATACTTCTAATGAGCTCCCAGAGGAAGGCCCTGTGACTAGAGCAAGGGCAACACTCAAGAGCATGACTCACACTGACAATTATAGCCTGAAGAAGCTTCAAAGTAGGGGAAAGGGATTGACTACTGATCTGTCAGTGAGAACAAACATACCAACAACTGCAGTAGCCACATGTCAGAGAATGGAATCTGCAGACACTGGGAACTTGGGAGTGGACATGTAACTGAAATTCCAACCTAGAATATAATCCTGATTGCCTGCATATTCTTCCTTATCAGCTTGTAAACTTCCTATTTATCAGTTCAAACAGCACAGCTATGGCTTTCTATCTCTATAGCACAAGCTCATCTCAGATTGTCTCTGCTCCAGTACACATTAAGAAGTGGAAATCTGAAAAGACAAATCAAAAAGATATAACTTCCTATTATATTTTTTCAATTTATTTTAAAAATATAAGATTTCAGGGCCAGGGACATGGATCAGTGGAATAAGCACTTCCCTGGCAAGTGCAAGGACTTGAATTCAATCCCTGTTTCCACAAAAAAAAATTCAAAAATGAATAATCTTAACACTAGTGAACTTACAACATACATCAGTATAGCAGATAAGAAATAACTGTATAGAAATGGAGGAAGAAATAAAATTGCATTAAAGTAAATGCAACTGGTATTAAGAAGTCACATATAAAAGAACTAAAATGTTTAAAAATCAAAACAGGAAATTAAGTGTTCTATTAAAATTGTTTATCATACGAAAAGGCAATGAAGGAGCAACAGATGAAAAAAGATGTAAAACTTGAAGACAATAATAGATATAAATTCAATCATACCACAACTACATTCAATGTTAATGGAATCAAAACCACAATAAGTACCTCATCTCAGTTAGAATGCTGTCAGAAAGACAAAAGATAAAAAATATTGATGAGTATGTGGGAGAAAAGAAACTCTTACACATTGTTCGTGGGAATATAAGTTAGTACAGCTATTATAAACAACAGTTTCAAGACTTCTGCGACAAAAACAGAACTACCATATGACCCAGCAATTCCACTATTGGATATTTATCCAAGATAAATGCAATCAACATGTTGAAGAGACACAGTCCAATGATCACTGAAGCGCTATTTGCAGTTAGCTAACAGAGACTGAGGAGCTTGGAGGGATGAGGTGGAAAGCCTGCTTAGGTGGAACAAGAGGACAACAGCTAATGATATATTGTGTTCTTGAAAAATGTAGAGCAGATGTGATATGCCCTTATCACAAAATGATAACTGTGGGGAAGTAATGTGTTTGCTACATTGTACACATACTTGAAAATATCATATTATACTTGAGAAAAACACATATAGTGTAATCAACCACTTTAAAGCATTTTAAAAGTTAATGAAATAGAGACTGAGCATGGTGGTGCATGCCTGTAATCCCAACATTTGTGAGGCTGTAAACAAGAGGATCACCATGACCGATCTACACAGTGAGACTCTGTACACCCTTGTCCTAAATAAAAACAGAAAGAAATTTAATGAAATAGAAAGCAGACGAACAATGAAGAAAATTAATTTCAGAAACAAAGACTGATTAACAAAATTAAGTATCCATATGCTACTACTTAAGTCTAAAAATAGGGATGGACAAGATCCAATTACCAAAACCAGAAATTAAAGCAGAAATGCCACTATAGGCCTTGAAAAATTGAAAGAATTTTAAGAGGATGTCATCATAACTGTGTTGCTAAATACTCGGTAACTTACATAAAAGAGAGAAGTCCTATAAAGACTCAAATAACCAAAACTGAGTAAAGAATATGAAAATATGGAAAACATTTATAAAAACTGTATCAAATCTTTTAAAATCTCCCAGAAAGAAAACTCCAAGTTCAATAACTTCACTGGTAAATTTCATCAAAGATTTCAGGTAGAAATAATAACAATTCTACGCAGACACTTTCAGAAAGCAGAACAGATAGCATACCCTTTCAACTTTTTCTGAAGTCAATTACAGGATCTCCTTAAGTCAAGACTGACAAAATCATCAAACAGAAAATTGATTACTTATAAGATGGCCTCCTTGTTCACATTATTATACATAAATGAATTCAAAATAGATCACAGCCCGAAAAGAGATAAAATTACAAAAACTCCAGCAAAGATCTATAGGAGAAAACATAATAAACTTTTTTTAAAAATGTATTTAGTACAGGGTCTACAGGGCTTACAGGATCTCATTATGTAGATCAGACTCCTAGTGATTCTCCTGTTTTCAGACTCCCAAGTGCTGGGATTACAGGCATGCACCACCATGCCCAGTCTCAATCGCCATCTCAGTGCACTCTGGGAAGCAGATTGAACCCTGGTTGATACACTCTGCCTAAACAGGTACTTTAGTCCCCTGAGCTACCTGGCCAATCCTATAATGAACTTTTTGAGGTAACAGAAATATTCCAAAAAATGTTAAGATTCCACAGCTATTACTACTTGTGTCTAGATAGACTGCAAATTTATCTGCAGTACTAAGTAGAGCTTTTCAGAGGTGTGTCTAGAGTGTGTAGGGCTAGGATTAAGGGTATGATACTGTGGTGGATTGATGGTGCCATGCTAGGATTAAGGGTGTCCACCCTGATGTGAGTGCTATCTACCTAATGGTGGGTCGCTAGGATAGTCCAGAAAGACAGTTTTTGTCGCCACCCCTTGCCACTGGTTGCTTGTTGATTTTGCTGCCTTCTACCTGCCATTAACTTGCTCTTCTCTGCAATACTACTCTGCATGCAACACTGCCTTGGAGTCAATCAACTATGTACTGAAACCACTACAAACTACGAGCTAAATAAACCTTCCCTGCTTTAGCTTTGTGTGTCAGGTATTTTGTCACAGCAGTCAGAAAATCAACTAAGACAACCCTACAAATTTGCTAAAATTATTGAAGTGCACATTTACAATGGGTGAATTTTATAAAACATAACTGTTAACTTATTAAAGTTGTTAAATTTTCCTAAAACTATAATTATTAATAGCCATTTATGTTTATAACCATGATCATAACTAACAAAAAAGATTTTCTCAGGGTTTCTCCAACAGGAATAGAAAGAAGAAAAACCTGGATGAAGACAAAGTCAGAATTAGATTAAACTAAAGGACCAGGGAGATGGCTCAGTGGAATAAGTGCTTCCCTGAGAAGCGCAAGGGCCTGAGTTCAATCCCTGGTTCTGCCAAAAAAAAAAAAAAAAAAAAAAAAAAAATTAGATTAATCTAAAATGGTTTTTATACTTTTCTGCTGGATGGTTAAGACCTAGGTAGATCAAGACTTATATACCAACACATGAACTTTATATATCCTATGTGGTCAGTGAAGTCCTCTCAGGGTTTATCCTGTAGTCCTGTACATTATTCTGAAGTTCCTTTGTCTGTGTCATCCATGTGGATGAGTCACGACCAATGCTTGACCAGTTTGCTCTCTTTGAGAGCTTGAGAGAAAGTTTTCTCTTCATGTGACTCTCCCCAGGTACACTTTAGAACTTCAGTCTCTTTCCTCTGTGGCACCATAATCTCCTTGTTCAGAAAATTTGGAGCTCACCTGAGTCTCATGATGTTGCAGTACAGGTTCTCCTATGTCCTGAGTCTTCGCTGACCTTGAAAGGCTAGGGCCAAAATGTTGGCTGGCCTTGTGGCTCTTCTATTTCTCCAACTCTGACTTGTAATCGTAGATTGTTAACGATCCAGAAGAAAATTTGATTAGTATCCTGCAGCATATGCCATTCACTATGCCTTATCTGACTCAATTGATTTTACTTGTTGTACGTTACCTTTTGTATTTCTGCTTTTTGCTTGTTATACTGGGGAGACTATACAATATTTACATATGTGTGTCTGGTCTATTTCACTTATGAGTATATGTTCAAGTGGCATCCACTTCAGTATAAATGCTTCAAACTTATCATTCTTAATAGCTGAGTAATACTCCATTATATAGAAATACCACATCTTTTTCAGCCATTCCTCATGTGATGGACATCTTGGTTGTTTCCAAGATTTTGCTATCACACATTGTGCTGCTATAAACATAGGTACACAT